>JARQWZ010004835.1:92500-96486 GCA_033150135.1 Gobio occitaniae | reverse complement strand
CATATTTCACCCTCTTTTTGTAATACCTGTGTCATACCCATGTTATTATACACATTTGTGTCCTGATATTTCACAAAACATGCCCACTCTCACACACACACACACACACACACACACACACACACACACACACACACACACACACACACACCACACACACACACACACACACACACACACTCTCTCTCTCTCACACACACACACGCTCTCTCTCTCTCTCTCACACACACACACACAATGTTCACTTGCTGCCTAATATATCCCACCCACTAACAGGTGATCATCAGTGTTATTCACTTCACCTGGTCATAATGTTATGGCTGATCGGTGTATATAACGGTACACAAACATGATGGTTCGGTAAGAACCTCAGTATTGAAGTCACATGTGCGACCAAAAATCCTGCAGTGCGTTCAGTACGTGCATACTCTTCTGATGACATCACACGCACTGTACGCTGACCCTAGAACTGCCCAACATTGTTGACGATTGTGGTCCTCTTTCTATCCCACAATGCACCACGTGATCGTGACTCTCAACCACCCACAACACCCTGACACCTTGGAAATGCTCTTATAGCCACTCAAAACACCCTGACAACACTCTAACAACCTAGACTACCCTGTCAATGCCCTAACAACCACCAAGAACACTCTAGCAACCACACAGAACACCCTGACAATGCCCTAGCAACCACTCAAAATATTCTAGCAAACATCCAGAACACCCTGATAATACCCTAGAAACCGACCAGAACACCCTGGCAAAACCCTAGTAACCACTTATAACACACTGATAATGCCTTAACAACCAGCCAGAACATCCTGGCTATGACCTAGCAACCAGCCAGAACCCTTTGGTAATGCGCTTATAGATATTTAAAAAAGCCTGACAAAACTCTAACAACTACCTAGACCACCCTGACAGTTCCCTAGTAACAATCACACAGAACACCCTGACAACACCCTGGCCATCACACAGAACACCCTGACAACACCCTGGCAATCACACAGAACACCCTGACAACACCCTGGCAATCACACAGAACACCCTGACAACACCCTGACAACACCCTGGCAATCACACAGAACACCCTGACAACACCCTGACAACACCCTGGCAATCACACAGAACACCCTGACAACACCCTGGCAATCACACAGAACACCCTGGCAACACCCTGACAACACCCTGGCAATCACACAGAACACCCTGACAACACCCTGACAACACCCTGGCAATCACACAGAACACCCTGGCAACACCCTGACAACATCCTGGCAATCACACAGAACACCCTGACAACACCCTGGCAATCACACAGAACACCCTGACAACACTCTGGCAATCATACAGAACACCCTGAAAACACCCTGGCACCTGACAACACCCTGGCAATCACACAGAACCCTGACAACACCCTGGCACCTGACAACACCCTGGCAATCACACAGAACCCTGACAACACCCTGGCAATCACACAGAACACCCTGACAACACCCTGGCACCTGACAACACCCTGGCAATCACACAGAACACCCTGACAACATCCTGGCAATCACACAGAACACCCTGGCAATCACACAGAACACCCTGGCAATCACACAGAAACCCCTGACAACATCCTGGCACCTGACAACACCCTGGCAATCACACAGAACACCCTGACAACACCCTGACAACACCCTGGCAATCATACAGAACACCCTGACAACACCCTGACAACACCCTGGCAATCACACAGAACACCCTGGCAATCACACAGAACACCCTGACAACATCCTGGCACCTGACAACACCCTGGCAATCACACAGAACACCCTGACAACATCCTGGCACCTGACAACACATTGGCAATCACCCAGAACATCCTGGCAACACCCTAGATCTGCCCAAACTTGTTGATGCTCTCTGCAGCTCTCAACACTTTCTCTAATCCGCGTTCAATCCCACAATGCACCACGTGAGCATGACTCTCAACCTCCCCGAAAACCCGGCAAAACCCTAGTAACCACCCAGAAGACCATGGCAATGCCCTAGCAACCACCCAGAACACCTTGGAAATGCTCTTATAGCCACTCAAAACACCCTGACAACACTCTAACAACCACCTAGACTACCCTGACAAATGCCCTAACAAACACCAAGAACACTCTAGTAACCACATAGAACACCCTGAAAATGCCCTAGCAACCACTCAAAATATTCTATCAAACATCCAGAACACCTGATAATGCCCTAGCAACCAACCAGAACACCCTGGCAACACCTTAGCAAACATCCAAAACACCCTGACAACACTCTAACAACCATATCAGGGTGACAATGCTAAAACAACCTCCAAGAACACTCTAGCAACCACAAAGAACACCCTAACAATGCCCTAACAACCACCAAGAACATTCTAGCAACCACATAGAACACCCTGACAAAGCCCTAGCAACCACTCAAAATATTCTAGCAAACATCCACAACATCCTGATAAAGCCCTAGCAACCAACTAGAACACCCTGGCAACGCCCTAGTAACCACATAGAACACACTGATAATGCCCTTACAACCAGCCAGAACACCCTGGCAAAAATACTCTAGCAACCACCCAGAAGACCATGGCAACGCTCTAGCACACCCATGACACCCTGTTAACACCCTAGAAATCACTCAGAACACCTTGGAAATGCTCTTATAGCCACTCAAAATACCCTGACAACACTCTAACAACCACCTAGACTACCCTGACAATGCCCTAACAACCACCAAGAACACTCTAGTAACCACATAGAACACCCTGAAAATGCCCTAGCAACCACTCAAAATATTCTAGCAAGCATCCAGAACACCCTGATAATGCCCTAGCAACCAACCAGAACACCCTGGCAACACTCTAACAACCACCAAGAACACTCTAGCAACCACATAGAACACCCTGACAATGCCATAGCAACCACTCAAAATATTCTTGCAAACATTCAGAACACCCTGGCAATGCCCTAGCAAACATTCAGAACACCCTGGCAATACCTTAGCAAACATCCAGAACACCCTGGCAACGCCCTAGTAACCATCTAGAACTCACTGATAATGCCTTAACAACCAGCCAGAACACCCTGGAAAAATTCCCTAGCAACCACCCAGAAGACCATGGCAACGCTCTAGCAACCACCCATAACACCCTGTTAACACCCTAGAAATCACCCAGAACACTCTAGCAACCACATAAAACACCCTGACTATGCCCTGGCAACCACCCAAAATATTCTAGCAAACATCCATAACACCCTGAAAATACCCTAGTAACCAATCAGAACCCCTGGCAATACTCTAGTAACCACCTAGAACATACTGATAATGCCCTAACAACCAGCCAAAACACCCTGGCAAAATGCCCTAGCAACCGACCGGGAGACCATGGCAACGCCCTAGCAACCACCCAGAACACCCTGTTAACACCCTAGCAATCACCCAGAACACCTTGGAAATGCTCTTATAGCCACTCAAAACACTCTAACAACCATATCAGGGTGACAATGCCCTAACAACCTCCAAGAACACTCTAGCAACCACACAGAACACCCTAACAATGCTCTAACAACCACCAAGAACACTCTAGCAACCACATAGAACACCCTGACAAAGCCCTAGCAACCACTCAAAATATTCTAGAAAACATCCAGAACACCCTGGCAACCCCCTAGTAACCACCTAAAACACACTGATAATGCCCTAACAACCAGCCAGAACACCCTGGCAAAATTCCCTAGCAACCACCCAGAAGACCATGGCAACGCTCTAGCAACCACCCATAACACCCTGACTATGCCCTAGCAACCACCCAAAATATTCTAGCAAACATCCATAACACCCTGATAATACCCTAGTAACCAATCAAACCCCTGGCAATACTCTAGTAACCACCTAGAACATACTGATAATGCCCTAACAACCAGCCAGAACACCCTGGCAAAAATACTCTAGCAACCACCCAG
>JARQWZ010004835.1:37500-85000 GCA_033150135.1 Gobio occitaniae | reverse complement strand
GTGTGTGTGCGTGCGTGCGTGTGTGTGTGTTTGCGTGCGTGAGTGTGTGTGTGTGTGTGTGTGTGCGTTCGAGTGTGTGCGATTGTGTGTGTGTGTGTGTGTTGATGGGTCTGTAGTGAACCTCTCACCCATGTCCACTCTCAAGGGTGCTAAAGAGGTGTCACAGGTGTCCTGCACTACTGGGACATGTTGCCCTGCCAGGCAGCTGTCTGGGGTATTAATAGGGTGTGTGTTGTGCTCGTGTGTTTTACACCGTGGCTTTCACAACCCCGAGAGCTGAACTCAGTCCGTGTGTGTAGTTCAGGGCTTTAATGAAACCAGCAAGATTTCACAACGCAGTGTGGTTTCTTTGTATGGGATATAACATCACATCTTATCTTCATCATAGGCATGTTTCTGATTAGGCTGTGCAATATTACACACTCCTTCACATAGCAAGGGAATCCCATAATGCACCACAGCACGCTCAGTGAAAAAGAGAAATGTTGAATATACATTTTAATTCTGAAAATTCACCGTTTAATTAATGCATGAATAGAGGAGGGCTTTGGAGCGGAGCCGGTGTCTGATGTAGAGTTGTGCTGTATTCTGAGTATTCCAGATGTTTTTTCCTCGGCTGCTGATCTCCATATAGAGAGGTTTCACAATCTGAACAGGTCGAGGTCTCTCGTTTGCCTCAACAGATCACCGTCCTGTGGCCAAATGCCATAGCAGCCACCCAGAACACACTGGAAATGCTCTTATACCCATATAAAACACCCTGACAGCACTCTAACAACCACCTAGAATACCCTGGCAACGCCCTAACAACCACCCTGAACACATTGGAAATGCTCTTATAGCCATATAAAACACCCTGACAGCACTCTAACAACCACCTAGACTACCCTGGCAACGCCCTAACAATCACCCAGTCCACATTGGAAATGCTCTTATAGCATATAAAACACCCTGACAGCACTCTAACAACCACCCAGAAAACCCTGGCAACGCCCTAGCAACCACCCAGAACACATTGGAAATGCTCTTATAGCCATATAAAACACCCTGACAGCACTCTAACAACCACCTAGACTACCCTGGCAACACCCTAGCAGCCACCCAGAACACATTGGAAATACTTTTATAACCATATAAAACACCCTGACAGCACTCTAACAACCACCTAGACTACCCTGGCAACGCCCTAACAACCACCCTGAACACATTGGAAATGCTCTTATAGCCATATAAAACACCCTGACAGCACTCTAACAACCACCTAGACTACCCTTGCAATGCCCTAACAACCACCCTGAACACATTGGAAATGCTCTTATAGCCATATAAAACACCCTGACAGCACTCTAACAACCACCAAGACTACCCTGGCAACGCCCTAACAACCACCCTGAACACATTGGAAATGCTCTTATAGCCATATAAAACATCCTGACAGCACTCTAACAACCACCTAGACTACCCTGGCAACGCCCTAACAACCACCCTGAACACATTGGAAATGCTCTTATAGCCATATAAAACACCCTGACAGCACTCTAACAACCACCTAGACTACCCTGGCAACGCCCTAACAACCACCCTGAACACATTGGAAATGCTCTTATAGCCATATAAAACACCCTGACAGCACTCTAACAACCACCTAGACTACCCTGGCAACGCCCTAACAACCACCCTGAACACATTGGAAATGCTCTTATAGCCATATAAAACATCCTGACAGCACTCTAACAACCACCTAGACTACCCTGGCAACGCCCTAACAACCACCCTGAACACATTGGAAATGCTCTTATAGCCATATAAAACACCCTGACAGCACTCTAACAACCACCTAGACTACCCTGGCAACGCCCTAACAATCACCCAGTCCACATTGGAAATGCTCTTATAGCATATAAAACACCCTGACAGCACTCTAACAACCACCCAGAAAACCCTGGCAACGCCCTAGCAACCACCCAGAACACATTGGAAATGCTCTTATAGCCATATAAAACACCCTGACAGCACTCTAACAACCACCTAGACTACCCTGGCAACGCCCTAACAACCACCCTGAACACATTGGAAGTGCTCTTATAGCCATATAAAACACCCTGACAGCACTCTAACAACCACCTAGACTACCCTGGCAACGCCCTAACAACCACCCTGAACACATTGGAAATGCTCTTATAGCCATATAAAACACCCTGACAGCACTCTAACAACCACCTAGACTACCCTGGCAACGCCCTAACAACCACCCTGAACACATTGGAAATGCTCTTATAGCCATATAAAACATCCTGACAGCACTCTAACAACCACCTAGACTACCCTGGCAACGCCCTAACAACCACCCTGAACACATTGGAAATGCTCTTATAGCCATATAAAACACCCTGACAGCACTCTAACAACCACCTAGACTACCCTGGCAACGCCCTAACAACCACCCTGAACACATTGGAAATGCTCTTATAGCCATATAAAACACCCTGACAGCACTCTAACAACCACCTAGACTACCCTGGCAACGCCCTAACAACCACCCTGAACACATTGGAAATGCTCTTATAGCCATATAAAACATCCTGACAGCACTCTAACAACCACCTAGACTACCCTGGCAACGCCCTAACAACCACCCTGAACACATTGGAAATGCTCTTATAGCCATATAAAACACCCTGACAGCACTCTAACAACCACCTAGACTACCCTGGCAACGCCCTAACAATCACCCAGTCCACATTGGAAATGCTCTTATAGCATATAAAACACCCTGACAGCACTCTAACAACCACCCAGAAAACCCTGGCAACGCCCTAGCAACCACCCAGAACACATTGGAAATGCTCTTATAGCCATATAAAACACCCTGACAGCACTCTAACAACCACCTAGACTACCCTGGCAACGCCCTAACAACCACCCTGAACACATTGGAAGTGCTCTTATAGCCATATAAAACACCCTGACAGCACTCTAACAACCACCTAGACTACCCTGGCAACGCCCTAGCAACCACCCAGAACACATTGGAAATGCTCTTATAGCCAGATAAAACACCCTGACAGCACTCTAACAACCACCTAGACTACCCTGGCAACGCCCTAACAACCACCCTGAACACATTGGAAATGCTCTTATAGCCATATAAAACTCCCTGACAGCACTCTAACAACCACCTAGACTACCCTGGCAACGCCCTAACAACCACCCTGAACACATTGGAAATGCTCTTATAGCCATATAAAACACCCTGACAGCACTCTAACAACCACCTAGACTACCCTGGCAACGCCCTAACAACCACCCTGAACACATTGGAAATGCTCTTATAGCCATATAAAACATCCTGACAGCACTCTAACAACCACCTAGACTACCCTGGCAACGCCCTAACAACCACCCTGAACACATTGGAAATGCTCTTATAGCCATATAAAACACCCTGACAGCATTCTAACAACCACCTAGACTACCCTGGCAACGCCCTAACAACCACCCTGAACACATTGGAAATGCTCTTATAGCCATATAAAACACCCTGACAGCACTCTAACAACCACCTAGACTACCCTGGCAACGCCCTAACAATCACCCAGTCCACATTGGAAATGCTCTTATAGCATATAAAACACCCTGACAGCACTCTAACAACCACCCAGAAAACCCTGGCAACGCCCTAGCAACCACCCAGAACACATTGGAAATGCTCTTATAGCCATATAAAACACCCTGACAGCACTCTAACAACCACCTAGACTACCCTGGCAACGCCCTAACAACCACCCTGAACACATTGGAAGTGCTCTTATAGCCATATAAAACACCCTGACAGCACTCTAACAACCACCTAGACTACCCTGGCAACGCCCTAGCAACCACCCAGAACACATTGGAAATGCTCTTATAGCCAGATAAAACACCCTGACAGCACTCTAACAACCACCTAGACTACCCTGGCAACACCCTAGCAGCCACCCAGAACACATTGGAAATACTTTTATAACCATATAAAACACCCTGACAGCACTCTAACAACCACCAAGACTACCCTGGCAACACCCTAGCAGCCACCCAGAACACATTGGAAATGCTCTTATAGCCATATAAAACACCCTGACAGCACTCTAACAACCACCTAGACTACCCTGGCAACGCCCTAACAACCACCCTGAACACATTGGAAATGCTCTTATAGCCATATAAAACACCCTGACAGCACTCTAACAACCACCTAGACTACCCTGGCAATGCCCTAACAACCACCCTGAACACATTGGAAATGCTCTTATAGCCATATAAAACACCCTGACAGCACTCTAACAACCACCAAGACTACCCTGGCAACGCCCTAGCAGCCACCCAGAACACACTGGAAATGCTCTTATAGCCATATAAAACACCCTGACAGCACTCTAACGATCACCTAGACTACCCTGGCAACGCCCTAACAACCACCCTGAACACATTGGAAATGCTCTTATAGCCATATAAAACATCCTGACAGCACTCTAACAACCACCAAGACTACCCTGGCAACACCCTAGCAGCCACCCAGAACACATTGGAAATGCTCTTATAGCCATATAAAACACCCTGAAAGCACTCTAACAACCACCTAGACTACCCTGGCAACGCCCTAACAACCACCCTGAACACATTGGAAATGCTCTTATAGCCATATAAAACATCCTGACAGCACTCTAACAACCACCTAGACTACCCTGGCAACGCCCTAACAACCACCCTGAACACATTGGAAATGCTCTTATAGCCATATAAAACACCCTGACAGCACTCTAACAACCACCTAGACTACCCTGGCAACGCCCTAACAATCACCCAGTCCACATTGGAAATGCTCTTATAGCATATAAAACACCCTGACAGCACTCTAACAACCACCCAGAAAACCCTGGCAACGCCCTAGCAACCACCCAGAACACATTGGAAATGCTCTTATAGCCATATAAAACACCCTGACAGCACTCTAACAACCACCTAGACTACCCTGGCAACGCCCTAACAACCACCCTGAACACATTGGAAGTGCTCTTATAGCCATATAAAACACCCTGACAGCACTCTAACAACCACCTAGACTACCCTGGCAACGCCCTAGCAACCACCCAGAACACATTGGAAATGCTCTTATAGCCAGATAAAACACCCTGACAGCACTCTAACAACCACCTAGACTACCCTGGCAACACCCTAGCAGCCACCCAGAACACATTGGAAATGCTCTTATAGCCATATAAAACACCCTGACAGCACTCTAACAACCACCTAGACTACCCTGGCAACGCCCTAACAACCACCCTGAACACATTGGAAATGCTCTTATAGCCATATAAAACACCCTGACAGCACTCTAACAACCATCTAGACTACCCTGGCAATGCCCTAACAACCACCCTGAACACATTGGAAATGCTCTTATAGCCATATAAAACACCCTGACAGCACTCTAACAACCACCAAGACTACCCTGGCAACGCCCTAGCAGCCACCCAGAACACACTGGAAATGCTCTTATAGCCATATAAAACACCCTGACAGCACTCTAACGATCACCTAGACTACCCTGGCAACGCCCTAACAACCACCCTGAACACATTGGAAATGCTCTTATAGCCATATAAAACATCCTGACAGCACTCTAACAACCACCAAGACTACCCTGGCAACACCCTAGCAGCCACCCAGAACACATTGGAAATGCTCTTATAGCCATATAAAACACCCTGACAGCACTCTAACAACCACCTAGACTACCCTGGCAACGCCCTAACAACCACCCTGAACACATTGGAAATGCTCTTATAGCCATATAAAACACCCTGACAGCACTCTAACAACCACCTAGACTACCCTGGCAACGCCCTAACAACCACCCTGAACACATTGGAAATGCTCTTATAGCCATATAAAACACCCTGACAGCACCCTAACAACCACCTAGACTACCCTGACAACGCCCTAGCAACCACCCTGAACACACTGGAAATGCTCTTATAGCCATATAAAACACCCTGACAGCACTCTAACGATCACCTAGACTACCCTGGCAACGCCCTAACAACCACCCTGAACACATTGGAAATGCTCTTATAGCCATATAAAACATCCTGACAGCACTCTTAACAACCACCAAGACTACCCTGGCAACACCCTAGCAGCCACCCAGAACACATTGGAAATGCTCTTATAGCCATATAAAACACCCTGACAGCACTCTAACAACCACCTAGACTACCCTGGCAATGCCCTAACAACCACCCTGAACACATTGGAAATGCTCTTATAGCCATATAAAACACCCTGACAGCACTCTAACAACCACCAAGACTACCCTGGCAACGCCCTAGCAGCCACCCAGAACACACTGGAAATGCTCTTATAGCCATATAAAACACCCTGACAGCACTCTAACGATCACCTAGACTACCCTGGCAACGCCCTAACAACCACCCTGAACACATTGGAAATGCTCTTATAGCCATATAAAACATCCTGACAGCACTCTAACAACCACCAAGACTACCCTGGCAACACCCTAGCAGCCACCCAGAACACATTGGAAATGCTCTTATAGCCATATAAAACACCCTGACAGCACTCTAACAACCACCTAGACTACCCTGGCAACGCCCTAACAACCACCCTGAACACATTGGAAATGCTCTTATAGCCATATAAAACACCCTGACAGCACTCTAACAACCACCTAGACTACCCTGACAACGCCCTAGCAACCACCCTGAACACACTGGAAATGCTCTTATAGCCATATAAAACACCCTGACAGCACTCTAACGATCACCTAGACTACCCTGGCAACGCCCTAACAACCACCCTGAACACATTGGAAATGCTCTTATAGCCATATAAAACATCCTGACAGCACTCTAACAACCACCAAGACTACCCTGGCAACACCCTAGCAGCCACCCAGAACACATTGGAAATGCTCTTATAGCCATATAAAACACCCTGACAGCACTCTAACAACCACCTAGACTACCCTGGCAACGCCCTAACAACCACCCTGAACACATTGGAAATGCTCTTATAGCCATATAAAACACCCTGACAGCACTCTAACAACCACCTAGACTACCCTGGCAACGCCCTAACAACCACCCTGAACACATTGGAAATGCTCTTATAGCCATATAAAACACCCTGACAGCACTCTAACAACCACCTAGACTACCCTGACAACGCCCTAGCAACCACCCTGAACACATTGGAAATGCTCTCATAGCCATATAAAACACCCTGACAGCACTCTAACAACCACCTAGACTACCCTGGCAACGCCCTAACAACCACCCAGAACACATTGGAAATGCTCTTATAGCCATATAAAAAACCCTGACAGCACTCTAACAACCATCTAGACTACCCTAGCAACGCCCTAGCAACCACCCAGAACACATTGGAAATGCTCTTATAGCCATATAAAACACATGACAGCACTCTTACAACCACCTAGACTACCCTGGCAACGCCCTAACAACCACCCAGAACACATTGGAAATGCTCTTATAGCCATATAAAAAACCCTGACAGCACTCTAACAACCATCTATACTACCCTAGCAACGCCCTAGCAACCACCCAGAACACATTGGAAATGCTCTTATAGCCATATAAAACACATGACAACACTCTAACAACCACCTAGACTACCCTGGCAACGCCCTAATAACCACCCAGAACACATTGGAAATGCTCTTATAGCCATATAAAAAACCCTGACAGCACTCTAACAACCATCTAGACTACCCTGGCAATGCCCTAGCAACCACCCAGAACACATTGGAAATGCTCTTATAGCCATATAAAACACCCTGACAGCACTCTAACAACCACCTAGACTACCCTGGCAATGCCCTAGCAACCACCCAAAACACATTGGAAATGCTCTTATAGCCATATAAAACACCCTGACAGCACTCGAACAACCACCTAGACTACCCTAGCAACCACCCAGAACACATTGGAAATGCTCTTATAGCCATATAAAACACCCTGACAGCACTCTAACAACCACCTAGACTACCCTGGCAACACCCTAGCAACCACCCAGAACACTCTAGCAACCACCCAAAACACCCTGGCAATTCCCTAATGACCACCCAGAACATCTTGGTGATAATGCCCTCGCAACCAACCAGAACACCATGGCAACTCCCTAGCAACTACCCAGAACACCTTGGCAATGCATTAGTAACTACATAGAACAGCATGATAATGCCCTAGCAACCAGCCAGAACACCCTGGCAACACACTAGTAACCACTTAGATGGCCTTGGTAATGCCCCAGGGTGTTTTATAGCCATATAAAACACCCTGCCAACAACCTAGACCACCCTGACAGTTTCCTGGCAACCACCAAGAAACTTTAGAAATAACATAGAATACCCTGACAACACCCTAACAACCACTCAAAATACCACTTACATTTTCTACTGCAACCTGGTAACACCCTGGCAATCACACAAAACGCCCCGTCACCACTCTGTCAACCATCCACAACTTCTTGACAACGCCCCAGCAGCCACCCAGAACACCATGGCAACACCCTAGCAACCACACAGAACACTCAGGCAATGCCCTAGTAGCCACACAGAACACCCTAACAACACCCTGGCAATCACACAAAACGCCCTGTCACCACTCCATCAACATCTTGACAACGCTCCAGCAGCCACCCAGAACACCATGGCAACACCCTAGCAACCACCCAGAACATTCTAGCAACCATTCCGAACACAGTGTGTGTCTGTGTGTGCGTGTGTGTGTGCGTGCGTGAGTGTGCGTGTGTGTGTGTGTGCGTGTGTGCGTGAGTGTGCGTGCGTGCGTGTGTTTGTGCGTGCGTGAGTGTGTGTGCGTGCGTGTGTGCGTGTGTGTGTGTGCGTGAGTGTGTGTGTGCGTGTGTGTGTGTGAGTGTGCGTGCGTGTGTGTGTGCGTTAGGGGTGGTTAATCTGTCTGATTTCCCGATTCGATTCGATTACGATTATTGAAGTCCCGATTCAATTACAGTCGATTTTCGATTATTAACGATTCTCGATTAGCGATTATTGATTTTCCATTTCACAACAGTAAACGAAAATACACTACAAAGTGATTGCAGTATAAAAAAAAAGTCAGCTACTGAATAACTTAACTCTTTTATTGAGTAACAACAACTCCAAGCACTTGTCGTGTAGTTACACAGAAATGAATACATCACATTGTGTTGTGACTCATCAAGTTGAACTAAACAATAACAAATAAATGAAAGGCTTATTTCCTTTAGGAAGTAGATCAGAACCAACATACTGTAGAAATTGGACAATTTTCTTCTAGAAAGACGTGTTCAGGTGGAGGAAGACTGCAGGTTGCAGTCGAAACATGTCAAGGTAAAGAAGAAGTTTTTTCTCCACCTAAACACCTTGTCTTTCTAGAAGAAAATTGTCCAATTTAATCATTAAGAAGACAAAATGAACATTTTTGAACAACTTACTGTAGCTTCAGCTTATATACTGTACTGTAGAACACAGTGACAAAATGTCAATAGTGATGGATGCGTGAGGGGGGCGGGAGCGCGTGGACCGCTCGAGCTCCTCTCGTTCGTTTCCTGACGTGAGAAAGACAAAAGGGGAAAAAACGACAGAAGAAAAACGGGTTCGTGTCGGAGGAGTGTCGAGGCCCGTTCGGTTCCGTAAGCGGGAGCCGCGGGTCGGTGCAGCGGAGCGGCGGTGTGTTTCCAGCATCAGTCCGGCTGTGTGTGTGTGTGTGTGTGTGTGAGATCCGCTCATCGCGTCCTCAGGATCGCCTTTATTCCCGCGAATGTGCGCGTCGATGTGTGTCGTGCTCGCTCATCTGAAGTGCTCATAAATCTGCGGATTGAAGGCGTTTATTCGGTGTTTGTGCGCGAATCTGAGCCGTGCTAACGCGCTAATGCTAATGTGCCTGAGCTCCAGAGGAGGCGAGGCGGGAGGATTTCTAGAGTGTTCCCTCAGAATCATCTCAGCATTAACGACAGATTTACATTCATCTAATGAACACACACACGGTGGTAGTGTCAGGTTTAGATAAATAAAAAAATCGATTTGTGAAAATTTAATTATCGATTCATACTCGTCCATAACATACTCGCGATTAATCGATAATCGATTTTTTTCACCACCCCTAGTGTGCGTGCGTGCGTGTGTTTGTGCGTGCGTGAGTGTGTGTGTGTGCGTGAGTGTGTGTGTGTGTGCGTGTGTGTGTGTGCGTGAGTGTGTGCGTGCGTGTGTGTGTGCGTGTGTGTGCGTGAGTGTGTGTGTGCGTGTGCATAGTTTTCTGGCTCTCCTCCAATCATACACTGTTATTTTTGGACTCAGCAATGGGATAAATAAAAAGGCTAATTATATTTCAGCAGAAGCGATCAGCACTCGTATACAGCAGATGATGGTTGGGTTCTGTCAGAGAATGCAGACGATGGCCAGAGTTGCTCATGATTGCGTTTGATCATGTTTTGGCAGAGGTTTGCTTGTGTGATTTGAAGAATATGTTCCTATTTTCTGGAAATGTCCTGTGGATTCCTGAGCGTTTGATACTGAGCGAACACACGGCTCGGACTGAAGTGGACTCTGAGGTGTCTCTGCCGGTTTTGCGGCAGGTTTCTTTTGTGCAGGTGCAACAATGGCTTATTTTTATCCTAATGTTACTGGTCGAGCAGGACGGAAACTCACAGACAGCGCAGGAAATACGGCCTCTCTTCTATTTCTGCTTCCTGTTGCCCCTCAGAACAGAAATAACCTCCTCAAGACTGGAGGAATGATGATAAACTCAGCTTTGATCACAGGAATAAATATATATTCACATAGAGAACAGATGGAGGAATATTTCACTGTTTTACTGGAGTTATGATCAAACTAATTAGACTAAATATAATAAAATATAAATTATGTAAAATTTTTTATATATTTTTAAAATTAAATGTTGTATATACGTATATATTAATAAATAATGAACAAATATATATATATGAATTAATCATTTAATACATAATTGTTAACATATATATATATACTGTATATAATACATAATATAAAATACATAGTTTGTATTATAGATTTAAAACATATATTTAATATAATTATTAATATCTATTGCATTAATTATTAACTATTAATATACATCAAAGATCAATGAGATATTTATTTAGTTCTGTGTGTGTGTGTGTGTGTGTGTTAGTGTGCGTGCGTGCGTGTGAGTGTGTGTGTGTGTATTTGTGTGTGTGTGTGTGTGTTTGAGGGTATGTGTTAGTGTGTGTGTTTAAGTGTGTGTGTGCGTGTGCGTGTGTGTGTGTGTGTGTGTGTGCGTGCGTGCATGTGAGTGTGTGTGTGAGTGTGTGTGAGTGCGTGCGTGTGTGAGTGTGTGTGTTTGTGAGTGTGTGTGTGTGTGTGCGTGAGTTTGTGTGTATGTGCATATGTGTGTGCGTACGTACGCGCGTGTGTGAGTGTGTGTGTGTGTGTCTGTGAGTGTTTGTGTGTGTGTATTAACTTTTAATATACACAAAAGATCAATGAGATATTTATTTAATTCTGCAGAAAAGGATCTAAAAATAGAAAATACTATTTTACGATATTTTAATTATTAAAAGAAACATCATGCTTGTGACGAAAAACACAATCAGTGTGCACATCATGTAATATTGATTACTAAAATCAATATATTTATCATTATTTATTGTAATTTAGTATTAAACGTGTGTGTATTTTATGATATTGTCACTGTTGACACCATATGTTACGGTGATTTCACCACGGTATGATTGGTCCGTAAGTGTGGTATAATCACAGTAACTCATGGTTTAGTGCTGTGGATGTTTTCTCATGTCTGCGGAGCCTCTCGTGATCGTGACCTTTGACCTTAAACTCTAGATCTGCATGGAGAGCTCATGGGAAATATTCACAGAGCGTTTGTTTCTGCCCCGTGAGATGCTGTAGAAACTCTAGCAACAGGAAATCAAACACTTCCCCAGAGCCCAAATAACACACACTGTTCACACATCACTTTAACCCAGAGTTTGATTCGTCTAATAGTTTGACCCACGATTATTATGGAAAAACACTTGATGATAATCCCACCCTGTGTGTTTCCTTTCTTTCACTGCAAACACAATAAAAGTGGAGAAGCAGTGACGTGATTGTTGTTAGTTTACCGCTAAAGCGTCCTTCACACTCAATGAACATGAGCCCAGACCGTGGATGTTGTTTTCTTCATTTTAAGCTGAATGTAATGCTCCGTCCTGAGGGCTTCGACCTCTGTGTTTATAGACTGTGGGCGACATCCTCTCCGAAAAATAAACAAGTGTGTTCTCATGAACATCCCAGTCGAGGTTTCACTCAATGTTCAATGCCCTTTACAGCGTCGACTGGTCTGGAGCTACCCCCCCAAAAAAACTAGATTCCACTAGACATAACACAAATGATATTTATTGTTATTTTATGTCCGCAGCACCAAATCCTGATGAAGCAATAATATGTTGTAAAATGCAGATATTTGTCTTTGACCCCAGACACAGATGCTCTCTAGCGCCCCCTGTCTGAGTGGCAGATGTGCGTCATGACAAGAAACCGGTCACTCCTGCTGCTGCTCATTCTGCTTCTGGACACAGAGGTGCGTCAGCTCACAATTTTTTACATTGTTATAGAATCCAAACAAACCACATGAAACTAGAAACACCCAGATGTATTGGACGATAATCGGTATTGACCGATAAAAGCAAGTATTTTCACTATCCGATTGTTTAAAAACAGCCTATGATCAGGGCCGATTGTATCCTGTCAAGACTGCAACTCATGCTGTATGTGAAGAAAACGTCTTGTGTTGAATTTAGGGCAAGTTATGGCTACAATAACACAAGCTCTATTTGACCCCTAGTTCATGCCAGGGTTGCAGGTCTGCAGTTTCTCCCTAAACCAAACATTATTTGTAGCGCCTCCCGTCCAATAATCGCAATGAGCTTGTGCTCTGTTACTTCTCATAGGAAATAAGTCTCAAGCTTTTAAATTTTGTCCATTCTATCACTAAATTCAAACAATAACTCGCTGTAGTGCGATTGGGTTTCAGCATATAATTTTCTGAATAATCGGTTTCGGCAGATAATATCATTCTGAATAATCATATCGGTTTCGGCAGATAATATTCTGAATAATCGTTTCGACAGATAATATTCCAAATAATGGGTATCGGTATCGGCAGATAATATTCTGAATAATCGGTATCGGCAGATAATATTCTGAATAATCGTTTCGGCAGATAATATCATTCTGAATAATCGGTATCGGCAGATAATATTCTGAATAATCGGTTTCGGCAGATAATATCATTCTGAATAATCGGTATCGGCAGATAATATTCTGAATAATCATGTCAGCAGATAATATCATTCTGAATAATCAGTATTGGTATATCGGTATCGGCAGATAATATTCTGAATAATCGGTATCGTATCGGCAGATAATATTCTGAATAATCGGTTTCGGCAGATAATATCATTCTGAATAATCATATCGGTTTCGGCAGATAATATTCTGAATAATCGTTTCGACAGATAATATTCTGAATAATCGTATCGGTTTCAGCGGATAATATTCTGAATAATCGTATCGTATCGGCAGATAATATTCAGAATAATCGGTTTTGTCAGATAATATCATTCTGAATAATCATATCGGTTTCGGCAGATACTATTCTGAATAATCGGTTGCGACAGATAATATACTCCTGCTGCTGCTCATTCTGCTTCTGGACACAGAGGTGCGTCAGCTCACAATACAGCATTTATTCATCTTTCAGTTCTATTTTTACATTGGCCAATAATTGGTATTGACCGATAAAAGTATTTTCACTATCCGATTGTTTAAAAACAGCCGATGATCAGGGCCGATTGTATCCTGTCAAGACTGCAACTCATGCTGTTTGTGAAGAAAACGTCTTGTCTTGAATTTAGGGCAAGTTATGGCTACAATAACACAAGCTCTATTTGACCCCTAGGTCATGCCAGGGTCGCAGGTCTGCAGTTTTTCCCTAAACCAATAATCATCGGTTTCGGCAGATACTATTCTGAATAATCGGTATCGGCAGTTAATATTTTGAATAATCGGTATCAGTATCGGCAGATAATATTCTGAATAATCGTATCGGCAGATAATATTCTGAATAATCGGTTTCGGCAGATAATATCATTCTGAATAATCATATCGGTTTCGGCAGATAATATTCTGAATAATCGGCTTCTGCAGATAATATTCTGAATAATCGTATCGGTATCGGCAGATAATATTCTGAATAACCGGTATCGGTATCGGCAGATAATATTCTGAATAATCGGTTTCGGCAGATAATATAATTCTGAATAATCATACCGGTTTCGTCAGATAATATTCTGAATAATCGTTTCGACAGATAATATTCTGAATAATCAGTATCGGTTTCGGCAGATAATGTTCTGAATAATCGGTTGCGACAGATAATATTCTGAATAATCGGTATCGGCAGATAATAGTCTGAATAATCGGTATCAGTATCGGCAGATAATATTCTGAATAATCGTATCGGCAGATAATATTCTGAATAATCGTATCGGCAGATAATATTCTGAATAATCGTATCGGCAGATAATATTCTGAATAATCGTATCGGCAGATAATATTCTGAATAATCGTATCGGCAGATAATATTCTGAATAATCGTATCGGCAGATAATATTCTGAATAATCGTATCGGCAGATAATATTCTGAATAATCGTATTGGCTGATAATATTCAGAATAATCGCTATCCGTATTGGCTGATAATATTCTGAATAATCTGCTATCCGTATGGGCAGATAATATTCTGAATAATTTGCTATCGTATGGGCAGATAATATTCTGAATGATCGTATCGGCAGACATTATTCTGAATTATCGTATCGGCAGACAATTTTCTGAATTATCTTATCAGCAGACAATATTCTGAATGATGGTATCAGCAGATAATATCATTCTGAATAATCGCTATCGTATGGGCAGATAATATTCTGATAATCGGCTATATCGGCTTAGAAAACGGTGCATCTAATAGAAAAATACAATAAATTACCTAAAGGGATAGTTCACCCAAAAATGAAAATTCTGTCATAATTTACTCACCCTCACGTTGGTCCAAACCTGTATGAGTTTCTTTGTTCTGCTGAACACAAAAGAAGATATTTTGAAGAGTGTTTGCAACCAAGCAGAGCAACCATTGACTATCATAGTATTTTTTCCCCCTACTATGGTAGTCAATGGTTGCTCTATCTGCTTGGTTGCAAACATTCTTCAAAATATATTCTTTTGTGTTCAGCAGAACAAAGAAACTGATGACAGAATTTTCATTTTTGGGTGAACTATTCCTTTAACATAATAAAATGATGTTATCACTACAGTATCAGTTATTGTTAAAAAGTAATTGTTTTTAATATTTCACATCATCCACATATAATTCCAAATCCACATTAACATTTGTTAATGTCTGTTATTAAAACTGCACTTTTGTTTGTTGAAGATACAAATGAAGTCTTATTGTAAAGTATTATGTCTAATATTGGTTTAATGTGAGCACAGGTGTGTCACTGCGAGGATGTGCTTATAGCGGCGATGATGTCAGACGACGAGGTGAGCGATATCCCAGCATCCCCTGCTGATGTGAGCGTGTCCCGTGAGCAAATCCTCTCCGCCCAGTTTGAGTGTTACCTCAAAATAATGTACGAGCCTCCACGCAGAGATCCAGGTGAGAGACGGTACTCCGCTTAGTGTTGAGCTCAAACGACACGTGCATAAATTAAGACAATATGCAAAATAGTTAAGCAAGTGAAAAGTGCTTTAGCCATGCAAAACTTGCAAAGAAGGATTTGGTGAATCAAATACTCAGATTTCTAACATTTGTTTTGATATAATCAGTTCCTGAATGTTTTTGCAGCTCCAGTTGAAATGATAATGGATTTCACATCAGGATCGTTCAGTCCACGGGGAAGTTGATAATTGTTTAATGAACATAGATAAAAAATGAGTGCGTAATTGTGTTTCTCTAATTGAATTACTGCCTCTTAATGGCTTGTAGCTATTGCTGGTGTGGAGATAAAACTTCCAGAATCCACTGCAGACAGGAAGTAATGTTAGTGTTTGTTTCCTATGAGAGTTAGAAGGAAAGAAGGTTTCGTCTCAGTGTTTCTGTTTTAGTGTAAAGTTACAAACATCTTTAAAAAAGGATACATTTACTCAAGCAAAATTTGCATAACATATTACTGCTCATTTTCAGTTAATATGTGTACTATATTATTATTCATATTTTTCTTTGGCAACATTGTTAAATGTACATTTAAAAGAAAAATCTGCCAATTGTAGTGTTATTATTGCTAACTAAAACTATACAAAATATTACTTTTAACTAAAATAGAAAAATAGTTTCCGTTAAAGTTGAAATTAAATAATATAAATATTAGATGAAAAACTGATGATGATAAAGCACAAAATTTAAGGACATTTACATTTTCTAACTAAAATACTTATATATATATATATATACACACATTTTCCTAAATATTAACAAAAGCATGTAACAAAATACTTTAAATAAATTAAAACTGAAAATATAAAAATACATTTTAAATATATAGTATAGTAGTAAATAATAATACTAAAATAACAATATTTGGCCATAAAGTGAATTAATACGATTTGTATTATTATTGTATTATCTGAAAACAAGTCAAATTTATTTAGCGTTAAAATAGTTTCCGTTAAAAACTGAAATTAAATAATACAACTATTAGATGAAAAACTTAAACTTAAAAATCTTTTTTGAAAAATGTTAAATGTAAATTAAAATTAAATTGAAAATTAAACATGAAAATTTAATTAAACAAGTTTAAGCAGTAAAATTACTGAGGCTGAATTAAAGTAAGTGTGTGTATGTATATATATATATATATATATATATATATATATATATATATATATATATATATACTTAATTTAATTCAGCTTCACTAAACATTTAAAAATTTAGTGCTTTATCATCAGCAGTTTTTTAAGTTTTTCATCTAATATTTATATTATTTAATTTCAACTTTAACGGAAACTATTTTACTATTTTAGTTCAAAGTAATATTTGTATATTTTTAGTTAGCAATAGTTAGCAATAATAACACTACAATTGGCAGATTTTTCTTTAAAATGTACATTTAACAATGTTGCCAATGAAAAATTAAAATATGAATAATAATATAGTACACATATTAACTGAAAATGAGCTGTAATATGTTATGCAAATTTTGCTTGAGTAAATGTATCCTGTTATATATATATATAAATATATATATATACAGGGAGTGCAGAATTATTAGGCACGTTGATTTTCTGATCATATTTTTTTTCCAGGCACATTTGACCAATTCCAAACTACAGTAATCCTAATAACTACTATTGATTTAGTATTTAATAATGTATAAGTGATATATAATTGTTCATGAAGGCTGGAAATGAAAATCACCTTCTATTCAGGTGTGCAGAATTATTAGGCATGTTTTCTTTTACAGATAAATTGAGCCAAAAAAGAGATTTAACCCAGACTGAAAAGTCAAAAAGTATTAAATGCCCATGAGAAGGATGCAATACTAATGCAATACTAGACATTGCAGTTAAGGCGTGACCATTGGACAGTGAAATGCTCGTTGGGTCAGCAGGATCTGACAAAAACATGTGGCGGAGAAAAGACGCCTGTTAACTGCAAAATAATTAAGAATTAAGGTGAAGAATTAAGGGTGAAACCATCAGGAACCCTTTAGTCTCCAGCGCCACC
This sequence comes from Gobio occitaniae, assembly GCA_033150135.1. Classification (NCBI taxonomy): domain Eukaryota; kingdom Metazoa; phylum Chordata; class Actinopteri; order Cypriniformes; family Gobionidae; genus Gobio; species Gobio occitaniae. Next base: position 67,131 of record JARQWZ010004835.1, on the reverse strand, counting down.
ATTTTCCAGAGCTGCAACCGACCTGGAGTCTCCAGAAGTGCAAGGTGTCAGGATCTCAGAGACTTCAGTTAGGTAAAGAATCCTAAAAAATGACCCCCACTAGATAAGAATCACAAGCTGAAGTGTTGTAAAATACATTCTTTACCTAACTGAAGTGTTGCTTGTAACTTATACATTATTAAATACTAAATCAATAGTAGTTATTAGGATTACTGTGGTTTGGAATTGGTCAAATGTGCCTGGAAAAAAAATATGATCAGAAAATCAACGTGCCTAATAATTCTGCACTCCCTGTATATATATATATATATATATATATATATATATATATATATATATATATATATATATATATATATATATATATATATAAACAAAAGCACATAACAAAATTACTAAAAATAAAATTGATAAATGAGCTAATTTAAAATGTATAGTATGGTAGTAAATAAAAAATACTAAAATAACAATCTTTTATTATCTTATTATTATTATTATTAAGACTTATTATCTCAAAACACTTTTTAATGATTTCACTGGTAAAATAACTTTTCATTGATGGCTAAAAATGCTGGCTCAAGCTGTAATGAAAATGGCTTTCAGCACGAGCATTAATGTCTGTTGTTTGTGTAAGTTGTTGTTTAAAGTGTCGCCCTCTGCAGGCCCGTACTGTAATCGCACCTGGGACGGGTGGCTCTGCTGGGGAGACTCCGCCCCCGGCACCGCCGTCCAGCACTGCCCCTCCCACTTCCAGGATTTTGATCCATCTGGTGAGCTGATGACATCTCTCCACTCACAATAATGCAAAAGAGCCTCTTTATGACACAAATAACTTGAAAACGTCATGATTACCAATATCATATGTACAGTACAGTTCAAAAGTTTGGGGTCTGTAAGACCTATTAACATTTCTGAAAGAGTCTCTTCTGCTCACCAAGGCTGCATTTATTTGATCAAAAATACAGTAAAAACAGTGAAATATTATTCCAATGTAAAAGTCTGAGACCATGTTTAAAATATAATATTGCGTTACTCCCTAAAAAGTGATTGAGTTAGTTACTTTTTATGGAAGGTAATGCGTCACAATATTGCATTACTCCCTAAAAAGTAATTGAGTTAGTTACTTTTTATGGAAAGTAATGCGTTACAATATTGCGTTACTCCCTAAAAAGTAATTGAGTTAGTTACTTTTTATGGAAAGTAATGCGTTACAATATTGCGTTACTCCCTAAAAAGTAAATGAGTTAGTTACTTTTTATGGAAGGTAATGCGTTACAATATTGCGTTACTCCCTAAAAAGTAATTGAGTTAGTTACTTTTTATGGAAGGTAATGCATTACAATAGTGCGTGACTCCCTAAACAGTAATTAAGTTACTTAGTTACTTTTTATGGAAAGTAATGCGTTACAATATTGTGTTACTTCCTTAAAAAGTAATTGAGTTACATAGTTACTTTTTATGGAAGGTAATGCGTTACAATAGTGCGTGACTCCCTAAACAGTAATTAAGTTACCTAGTTACTTTTTATGGAAAGTAATGCGTCACAATATTGCGTTACTCCCTAAACAGTAATTAAGTTACTTAGTTACTTTTTATGGAAAGTAATGCGTCACAATATTGCATTACTCCCTAAAAATTAATTGAGTTACATAGTTACTTTTTATGGAAAGTAATGCGTTACAATATTGCGATACTACCTTAAAAAGTAATTGAGTAACATAGTTACTTTTTATGGAAAGTAATGCGTTACAATATTGCGTTACTCCCTAAAAAGTAATTTAGTTATTTAGTTACTTTTTATGGAAAGTAATGCGTTACAATATTGCGTTACTCCCTAAAAAGTAAGTAATTGCGTTACATAGTTACTTTTTATGGAAGGTAAAGTGTAACGATCAGTGTTGGGGGTAACGCATTACAAGTAACTTGAGTTACGTAATAATATTACTTTTTCAAGTAACTAGTAAAGTAACGCATTACTTTTCAAATTTACAACAAAATATCTGAGTTACTTTTTCAAAAAAGTAACGCAAGTTACTTTTTCACATTTATTTGTTTATTTGACTGACTCTCATGTTGAGAAAAATCGAGAGTTAGTGCAGAGGCGTTGTGTGTAAATGTGTTATTGTAGTTCTAGACTAAATGTGAGCATTTATTCATCTCACTTGCACAATAAAGATTCAGTACTCCTCAAAATTAATAACATCAGTCAAATGCAAAATCAGAGTACTATGCAAACCTCAAATATATAAATGTTAAATAAAACAAATATTTTTATGCATTTAATCTACCTTTATTGACCAATGTCGTGCTGCTGATCTTTGATTCAGTTAAGCCATGAGCAAAAATTACTAGATTTTTTGTTTTTATTGGTAAAACGTTTTTCTCCTGCATCCTATTCTTCCATTATCCAGAATGGCAGCACAGCACGGCAGTATGGTTCATGCGTAAATTAGCATTTTTATCTCAGCCTGAGGCTTATTATTTCAATTTTGGTAAGAAGAGGTCTTTACATTTGCACAAAAAAGGATTTTTTTTGCTATTAAAAAACTAAACAAAAAAGCAAGCCCAGCCCAGGTGAGAAAAAGTAACGGAGAAGTAACGTAACGCATTACTTTTCTTAAAAAGTAACTAAGTAACTCAATTAGTTACTTTTTAAGGGAATAACGCAATATTGTAATGCATTACTTTTCAAAGTAACTTTCCCCAACACTGGTTACGATATTGCGTTACTCCCTAAAAAGTAAGTAATTGTGTTACTTAGTTACTTTTTATGGAAAGTAATGTTACAAAATAAGACTCCATCGCATCAGACTTTTTTGCGTCAGTTTTAAAGCTGACTGAACTGAATGTCCCACGATGGGTTAACGCAAACTCATCAGCCATGATAGCAGCTTCAGAAAGTTTATTCACTTTGTGTTCAGTGAGATATATAGCCACAGCATGAGGAACACAGTGCTTAAACTCCTCCAAAAGCATAAATTCTCTTAAGTGATCTTTAGTTGTGACTTTCATCGAATTACACCATCGATCAAACAAATTTTCCTTTTCTCTTGCAAATTCAATACAAGTACACTCGTCAATTTTACTAAAATTTCTACATTTTTGGCGATACGCCTCAGGCACGAGTTCATATGCGTGTAACACAGCAGATTTCACCACATCATAATCACCACTCTTTCCAGGGTGAGAGCAGAATACACTTCCTGTGCTTTTCCTGTGAAAACACACTGCAACAGCAAAGTCCAAAACTGTTTCGGTCATTTCAAGGATCATTTCAAGAGCAACACGTTCAAAGTGATAAAAATATTTCTCTATTTCCTTTTCATAAAATGGCGGAACTAATCTCACATTCCGGTGAACGTCAAACACAGGTGATTCAACCGGCCGCGGTACAACAGGAGGGACGTCAACTCGGGCAGCTTCTGCCTCTTTAACTGACAACTCTAACTCCAACTTCCTTAAAGAGCACCTATCATGGCATTTAAAATGTTCCAAATATTGTTTTAGAAGTCTGATTGTTTTTTTCATAGCGCGATCCTCACGCTCAGCGCGGATCTTCGCAGAGTCTAAATACAGCTGTTTCTCTTGCAGGGACATATCTAGAAATTTTGATTCACTTTCAATGTCAACCTCACAAGGAGAAAACACAAAAGACTCACTAGGAGCAATAAACTCAGGGTTTACCTCCAAAACTCCCCTCTCTACGAGTGATCGCCTCAACGTAGACACAAGTGTTTCCTTCAGTCGCTTCTCATGAGTAGTGAGATCGATACTGAAGCGTTCAGCAATTTGTAACAACTGCTCCTTTGTACACTTCTCAAATAAAGTTTCTGAGGGACAAGCAAAGAAATCCTCGAGCACCAAAGACATTTTGCTTGTACATACACTTATACTACAAAAACACAAACAAAACAACCCGCTCACACACGTGAGATGGTCGTGTTAACGAGAACTACAACTCCCATAAGCCACTGCTTCGAAGCGGAACTACTTCCGTCTATTACGCCACCTACTCATTCACAAACGACTTACCACAAGTCACACATTGTAGGCACGAAGGAAAGAGAATAACGCACTATAAACACGAGCGAAATTACTCACGAATTTTGTAGAATAGGTTCACCGCTATAATCTGAGAAACTCCAGCTCCTATCTGCCAGAAAACACTAACTAATGCCTACCTAGTCTTCGAAGGTGTACCGGGCTCGGGGCGGCATTAAACGCTGAACTCAGTGACGATCAGTCAGACTGAAAGTCCGAAAGCGTACCCCCGACAGAGAGTTAGATCTCCACCCAGGATAACCCTCAAAAACAAGAAAGTAAAATAATAAACAAAACAACAAACAGTGTTCCGTCGGAAGGATTGTATACACAACCCAGCTGGAAACACTCTAACTAACCGGAGTTCTCATTCATAAAGATGACCATTCACAAAATAATAACATACTCACCAACATTCCTACACCAAAGGATCCCGGACGAGACACCCAATTTATGTCACGGCCAGCTCGTTCTCGACCGTTACATAAAGAGGATCACACATGCAAAATTAATAGTTTGACTTACAAGATTATTTATTAAACAAAAATAGTGATCCATTACAGAAATATAACAAAGTCTAGGGATTTAAACAATACAGGGGAAAAATAATAATCCAATTGGTGAGGAATGTTGAGAAATGATAACTAAACCAGAAAGCAACAAAGTGGAGCAAAATGACTTCTCTGGAGATGTTCCCCCAGAAGAAGTCCTGATGAGCAGGTGGAAACAACTTTTATACCCTCCGCCCACAAATTAATCAATTAGGGATGATTGTCTGCAGCCAATCACACCGTCAGAAAGCAATAGGAGACAGGGTCGTAACAATTGCGTTACTTCCTAAAAAGTAAGTAATTGCATTACTTTGTTACTTTTTATGGAAGGTCATGTGTTACAATATTGCGTTACTCCCTAAAAAGTAAGTAATAGCGTTACTTAGTTACTTTTTATGGAAAGTAATGCGTTACAATAGTGCGTTACTCCCTAAAAAGTAATTGAGTTACTTAGTTACTTTTTATGGAAGGTAATGTTACAATATTGCGTTACTTCCTAAAAAGTAATTGAGTTACTTAGTTACTTTTTATGGAAAGCAATGCGTTACAATATTGCGTTACTCCCTAAAAAGTAAGTAATAGCGTTACTTAGTTACTTTTTATGGAAAGTAATGAGTTACAATAGTGCGTTACTCCCTAAAAAGTAAGTAATAGCGTTACTTTGTTACTTTTTATGGAAAGTAATGTTACAATATTGCGTTACTCCCTAAAAAGTAAGTAATAGCGTTACTTAGTTACTTTTTATGGAAAGTAATGCGTTACAATAGTGCGTTACTCCCTAAAAAGTAATTGAGTTACTTAGTTACTTTTTATGGAAGGTAATGTTACAATATTGCTTTACTTCCTAAAAAGTAATTGAGTTACTTAGTTACTTTTTATGGAAAGCAATGCGTTACAATATTGCGTTACTCCCTAAAAAGTAAGTAATAGCGTTACTTTGTTACTTTTTATGGAAGGTCATGTGTTACAATATTGCGTTACTCCCTAAAAAGTAAGTAATAGCGTTACTTTGTTACTTTTTATGGAAAGTAATGTTACAATATTGCGTTACTCCCTAAAAAGTAAGTAATAGCGTTACTTTGTTACTTTTTATGGAAGGTCATGTGTTACAATATTGCGTTACTCCCTAATAAGTAAGTAATAGCGTTACTTAGTTACTTTTTATGGAAAGTAATGTGTTACAATAGTGCGTTACTCCCTAAAAAGTAATTGAGTTACTTAGTTACTTTTTATGGAAGGTAATGTTACAATATTGCGTTACTTCCTAAAAAGTAATTGAGTTACTTAGTTACTTTTTATGGAAAGTAATGCGTTACAACAGTGCGTTACTCCCTAAAAAGTAAGTAATAGCGTTACTTTGTTACTTTTTATGGAAGGTCATGTGTTACAATATTGCGTTACTCCCTAAAAAGTAAGTAATAGCGTTACTTAGTTACTTTTTATGGAAAGTAATGCGTTACAATAGTGCGTTACTCCCTAAAAAGTAATTGAGTTACTTAGTTACTTTTTATGGAAGGTAATGTTACAATATTGCGTTACTTCCTAAAAAGTAATTGCGTTACTTAGTTACTTTTTATGGAAAGTAATGCGTTACGTTACTTTTGAGTTACTTTTTCTCATCTCGGCTGGGCTTGCTTTTGTTTTTTAACAAACAAAAAAACCATGGACAAATGTAAAGTTCCTTTCACAATAAAAGTTAAATGAATAAACCTCAGGCTGAAGGAAAGGCTAATTCACACCTGTACACTCAATCATTCATTCACAGGAGAGCTGTTAGTCAATAAATGGCAAAACAAAGTAACTTGCCTTACTTACTGAAAAAGAAACTTGGATATTTAAAATTTTAAAGCAATGCGTTACTTTAAAAAGTAATCTGATTGTGTATCTTGCGTTACCTGTAATGTGTTACCCTCAACACTGGCCACATACGGTATTTTGTGATGCACGCAAACACACGTCTTTTCACATTTGACCTTTTGTTCTTTCAGAAAAAGTGACCAAAGTGTGTGACTCAGACGGTCATTGGTTTCGTCACCCAGAAAGCAACCGAATCTGGTCCAATTACACTCAGTGCTCTGCCTACACTAAGCAGAAACTCAAGGTTGAGCTTCAGTTTTAAATATGAAATCATTATTGCATAATCCTGTTTGTCTTATAATATCTGAGTCTCTGGTTCCTCCTGCAGCTTACGATTGTGCTTTACTATCTGACTATGGTGGGACACGTCCTCTCCATCATATCGCTCCTCATCTCCATATGCATCTTCTCCTACTTCAAGTACGTGAGAGCAACAAACACAAACAAGACTCATACACAGCTACACACTCTTTAACATTATAAGTGGACCTCAAGGAACATATTATTAAAATGACCATGACCCCTTTACTGTATAAAGCCCCAAAACCCTTCGGTATTTTTGGAAAGGCTTTATAGGATGAATGAATGGTGTTTGTGCAGGTGTTTGAGCTGTCAGCGAATCACTCTGCATAAAAACATGTTCACATCCTTCATCCTGAACTCGTTGGTCACCATCAGCTGGTTCTACTTTGTCTTCGGCGAGCAAAAGACCAGGACAGGCTCTGTAAGTACATCACATATATATGACAGTATTTATATGAGCTTGATGGTTGCTTTCACTTACATTTTCAAACTGGGTTCCGGGGGCTGCAATTTTTTTTTTTACATTTGAGAGGAAAAAATATTAATCTGTGCACTTTAAATATTAAATATGTTTGTACAGTAGTGGCCAAAAGTGATGTCCTGACTCCTGACTAGGAAGATTAACATTTTCACCCTTTATTCAAATATTATTAAAAAACCTGTTAAAGATTTCTTAGGCATATTGCGTAGTTGTGCTTGGAGTCGATTTTTTCTTTGAAACATGAAAACATGAAACATGACACATTTTTGGCTAGGCTGTCATAGAAAGTAATTATGAACACATGCAAAACAACAAAAAATTAATGATTATGTAGTCAATGTTATTTTTTTGTCAAATAAGTTTATCAGATAAATACCCTAACCAAGTTTAGTGTTTTGTTCTCCCTTCTTATTTAAAAAAAATGTTTATATATATATAAAAAATATTTCCCTCATATTTTAATCATTTGATTTAACTTTTAGGGTCTTTAAAAACAAACACCCCTAGATAATACAATATTTTATAATAATTTGAGAGGAAAAACATTACAAATATATCTTAGGCTATCAAAATTAATGTGTGCACTTAAAATATTAATACAATATGTATTAAAAATGCCTAGATAATGTTTTATAATCAATTCAATTGTTTAACAATTTTCTTTTGTACAGTGACAATATAAATATTTAATAAAAAATATACATTATCCAATTTAATAAAAAGTCACCTTGATAAATTCTGTGTCTGTAAAAATACTTGACTATAAATCTCTGATTCTGATTTCAAAAATGATTATTTAATTTATCTGGCTTGACAACATTAAAATATTTTCCCTCATACATTATGTGTGTGTGTGTGTGTGTGCGTGCGTGCGTGGGTGTGCGTACGTGTGTGTGTGTGTGTGTGTGTTACAATCCCTGTCTTGTTTCTCCAGTCTTGTGTTTAAGGACTCTTATTTTGAAGTGCATTTTTTGGCATAGTAAAATAGCTGTAGTTTGCCTATAATTTTGTCAGATAAATACTTTAACCAAGTTTAGTGTTTTGTTCTCCCCTCATATTTAAAATATTTCACTCATATTTTGATCATTTAATTGAACTGATAGGGTCATTAAAAACAAATATAGTTGGATAATATAACATTTTATAATAATTTAAATAGTTTAACAATTAGAGGGAAAATTCCAATTGTTCCAATGGCACACTTATTTTGAAGTGTATTTTTTGCATAGTAAAAGAGCTGTAGTTTGCCTTATTTGCCAAAATAATTTTGTCAGATAAATACTTTAACCAAGTTAAGTGTTTTGTTCTCCCTTCTTCCTCATATTTGAATCATTTGATTGAACTTGGAGGGCCATTAAAAGCAAATACCCCAGATAATATTACATTTTATAATCATTTCAATATATTAACAATTAGAGGGAAAATTCAAATTTTCCAATTGTTCCAAAGGGACTCTTATTTTGAAGTGTGTTTTGGTTCCTGTTGTTCCTGCTGTTTGACTTCCTGTGATTAATTCCTGTTTTGTTTGTTCCCAGAGTTAGTCTTGTTTGTTTCCAATAACCCTCGTTTCCATAGCAACTCATTACTCGCACCTGCTCCTTGTTCTAGCCCTTGTTATCTTGTGTATCCTGTGTTCGTTGTCTGGTGATTTCTTGCGTGTTCAGTCTCAGATCGGCTGTAAGATCCTGGCGAGTCTCATGCAGTACACCTCATGCTCCAATTACTTCTGGATGTTGTGTGAGGGGATCTACCTGCACACACTCATCATCGTAGCCGTGTTTGTGGGCGAGCAGCAGCTGGGCTGGTACTACATCCTGGGCTGGGGTATGTACTGAACACTGATCGCTCTTTACAAATTAACATCAATACACTTTTGACCTCTTTGACTTTTAATATACATATGTATGTGTGTTTACATCTGTCACGATTTCCCCTGTGTTTTGTGTGTTCTGTATTCTAGGACTTTTATTTTGAAATGTCTGTGTTCCCTTGTTTACTTCCTGTAGTTTGTTCCTGTTTGCCTTCCTTACCCTTGTTTGTTCCCATAGAGATCAATTAACCTGACCTGTCCCTTCTTAGCCCCTTGTGTAAAAAGAAAATACAATTTCAAAATAAAAGTCCTAGAACGCAGAACACAGAGTAATCATGATAAATATAAATATAAGTGCATATGTAAATTAGGGCTGTCAAGCGATACATCTTGTTTTATCTAATTAATTAGATGATGTGTGATTAATTAATCCCCCCCAAAAAATTGTGTTAAATGAGAAAAGCATGAAATAAACATTACAAAAAAGTAGCTTTAGAAAGAAATATTTGATTTGATTCAATGTAGAATTTATTACTCATAAACTTTTAGGCTACAACGGCCATGATTTTTTTTCATAAGCTGCATCTGAACTGGTATTTACAGACCAAAATTTGCTTTTATGTTCCACAAAACAAAGTCATACCGGTTTGAAACGACATATTATATAATATAATCTCGCAATTCTCACTTTATAACACACCATTGCGACTTTATATCACACAATTCTGACCTTATAATTAGCAATTGCGAGTTTATATCTCGCAATTTTGAGAAAAAAAGTCAGAATTGCGAGAAGTAAACGCAATTGTGAGATAATTATCTCAATTATCTTTTAAAATGTTTTATTCTGTGGCAGAAGCAAGCTTCCATAAAAACTGGTGGCAGTAAATGTCTAAAAGAGTGAGTTATTGAATCATTAATTCGATTCTTTCAAAGGCTTATTCGTTCAGGAATGAAGTAAACGGCTCTCTTTATGAATGAGTCATTGAATCATTCATTCGATTCGTTCAAACGGCTGATTAATTCAGGAATTAAGTAAATGGCTCTGTTTATGAATGAGTCATTGAATCATTGATTCACCCAATTGATTCGCTTAAATCACTGATTCATTCGGGAATTAATTAAACAGCTCTCTTTATGAATGAGTCATTGAATCATTGATTCACCCAATTGATTCGCTCAAATCGCTGATTCATTCAGGAATGAAGGAAACAGCTCTTTTTATGAATGAGTCACTGAATCATTGATTCACCCGATTGATTCGCTCAAATCGCTGATTCATTCAGGAATTAAATAAACGGCTCTCTTTATGAATGAGTCATTGAATCATTGATTCACTGGATTGATTTGCTCAAATCACTGATTCATTCAGGAATTAAATAATCGGCTTTCTTTATGAATGAGTCATTGAATCATTGATTCACCCGATTGATTCACTCAAATCGCTGATTCATTCGGGAATTAAGTAAACGGCTCTCTTTATGAATGAGTCATTGAATCATTGATTCACCCAGCTGATTCGCTCAAATCGCTGATTCATTCAGGAATGAAGTAAACGGCTCTCTTTATGAATGAGTCGTTGAATCATTGATTCACCCAACTGATTTGCTCAAAATTAGGATTCATTCTGAAATCAAACACACTGTTGACGCACAACACTTCTGCACTGGCTAATTTATAGGTAATGTTTTTGTTGGCAAATGTAAGCAAAAACTTTATATTGTATGTTAAACATATCAAACATCAATGTATAAAATCAATATCACATTTGCACTCGTACTTAGTACTTGTACTTGTACACTCGTACTTGCACTCGTACTTAAATCAATATCACATTTGGACTCATACTTATACATTATGGGACAAAAACAGCACTCGTGTGATATTGCTTAACTATATCCCATGATATAAATATGAGGGGTATAAACTCATATCAGGGGCATTTTTGCCCTGATATCTTAAATTTTAGGATCCTTCTAACTGCATTTTATACTCCATCAATGTAAGATGAACTACATAGGTTAGAGTCGGACGGGTGCGATAAATGTAGTGCCGTCAAACCGATTAATCGCGATTAATCGCATCCAAAATAAAAGTTTGTGTTTAAATAATATGTGTGTGTGTACTTTGTATAATTATTATGTGTAAATAAACACACACACACACACATATTTATACATACTGTATATACAAACATATATTATGTAAACACAAACATTTATTTTGGATGCGATTAATCGATTCGACGGGACTAGTTATTTTTCTATAACTAGTTGATTAAATTATCGTGTTTAATCGACAGCCCTAATATATATATTTTATTGCTTCTTGTCTTCATTGTAAGGTTCACAGAATAATAATTATTAATAAAATGTTAACTAAACTTGGTAAAATAACTCTCAGCTTGTGTTGTGATCATGATCTGTTTGGCAAGAAATGAAAGATTGATCACATAATGATTACTTTAGATTTTAAGTCTGTCTAGTCTGAAGAAAAGCGTGACGTCGTGAGTTATTCCTACAGGTTTCCCAGTGCTCCCTGCGGTCATGCACGCTGTGGCACGTCTGCTCTACTATGATGACAGGTAAACCTGAGATTTTACACTTGAAATTAACCAGCACACACATAAAATTAATATCCGGGAGGGATCAAATTGATTATATCCCGGACGCAGTGTTGGGGAAAGTTAATGTGTTACAATATTGCGTTACTCCCTTAAAAAGTAACTAATTGAGTTACTTAGGGCGTTTTCACACCTACCTTGTTTGGTCCGGATTTTCGGACTTTTCAGTTTGGTCCGAATCAAAATTGCAGATGTGAAACCTCCCCGTACCACGGTTAGGACCAAACAGACGAAATTTGGTCCGACGAAAAGAGGTAGTCTCAGTCCGGATCAAACTGAACAAAGGTTCGGTTCGTTTCTAGTGTGAAAGCATTTTCTGTATGGTTCGGACTTTCAGACCATTTACAGGAAGTTCCTGTTTATGTTTAAATATTATAATGTTATTTTTAAATTCAATCTAGGCTACATTGATTATGAAAAGTGAAAATATGCGCAATATGTCAGTAGACAGAAAGTCAGAAATAATTTTGTACTAAATTTTGTATGATTTTGCTTAGAAAGCATTTCTTTAATGGGAATTTCGTTTTGTATAAATTGTATCTTAATTTTAATCAACGTTTAATCAGATAATTGCCTGGATTTAATAAATAAGAAGCAAATAATCTATAGCAGACAATAATCGCGGGATCGATCACATGCTTTACACATGAACTGGAGCGCGTCTCAAATAAACCGAAACTCAGCAGATACTCGTCTCACAAACATGAGAAATGTGTGAATATAAAGCTTGAAATGTCCACTTTTAAACGTAACGAATAAAAAAATAGTCAAGCAATGTGCACTGTTCAATAGTGGCAGCGATATGCGTCTGTTCATTCACTCTTGTCAAAGACGCTGACGTCAGACGCACGTCCGTTTACAAACCAATCAATGTCCAGATGCCGCCCACATAGATGATGACGAGTGGACGCAAGTGCGTCATGTAAAGTTCTTTAGTCCGCTCACATAATTGCAATGTGAAACCAAACCAAAACTATATATAATATAAATATATATAAAAAGTATCAAAACATGAACTTCGGTTCGGACCTTGGTGCGGACTTTCAGGTGTGAAAACGCCCTTAGTTACTTTTTAAGAGAGTAATGTTGCATTACTTTTTCTCACCTGGGCTGGGCTTGTTTTTTGAAAAAGTAACTCAGATATTTTGTTGTAAAGTTTACTAGTTACTTGAAAAAGTAATCTGTTGTAAATTTGAAAAAGTAATCTGTCGTAAATTTAAAAAATGTATTACTTTACTAGTTACTTGAAAAAGTAATCTGTTGTAAATTTGAAAAAGTAATCTGTCGTAAATTTAAAAAATGTATTACTTTACTAGTTACTTGAAAAAGTAATCTGTTGTAAATTTGAGAAAGTAATCTGTTGTAAATTTGAAAAGTAATGCGTTACTTTACTAGTTACTTGAAAAAGTAATCTATTGTAAATTTGAAAAATTAATCTGTTGTAAATTTGAAAAGTAATGCATTACTTTACTAGTTACTTGAAAAAGTAACCTGTTGTAAATTTGAAAAAGTAATCTGTTGTAAATTTGAAAAGTAAAGAATTACTTTACTAGTTACTTGAAAAGGTAATTTGTTGTCAATTTGAAAAAGTAATCTGTTGTAAATTTGAAAAAGTAATCTGTTGTAAATTTGAAAAGTAATGCATTACTTTACTAGTTACTTGAAAAAGTAATCTCTTGTAAATTTGAAAAAGTAATTTGCTGTAAATTTGAAAAGTAATGCATTACTTTACTAGTTACTTGAAAAAGTAATCTGTTGTAAATTTGAAAAGTAATGCGTTACTTATAGTTACTTGAAAAAGTAATCTGTTGTAAATTTGAAAAAGTAATCTGTTGTAAATTTGAAAAGTAATGCATTACTTTACTAGTTACTTGAAAAAGTAATCTGTTGTAAATTTGAAAAGTAATGCATTACTTTACTAGTTACTTGAAAAAGTATTCTGTTGTAAATTTGAAAAAGTAATCTGTTGTAAATTTGAAAAGTAATGAATTACTTTACTAGTTACTTGAAAAGGCAATCTGTTGTAAATTTGAAAAAGTAATCTGTTGAAAATTTGAAAAGTAATGTATTACTTTACTAGTTACTTGAAAAAGTAATCTGTTGTAAATTTGAAAAGTAATGTATTACTTTACTAGTTACTTGAAAAAGTAATCTGTTGTAAATTTGAAAAAGTAATCTGCTGTAAATTTGAAAAGTAATGCGTTACTTTACTAGTTACTTGAAAAAGTAATCTGTTGTAAATTTGAAAAGTAATGCGTTACTTTACTAGTTACTTGAAAAAGTAATCTGTTGTAAATTTGAGAATAATCTGATTCCGTAACTCAAGTTACTTGTAATGCGTTACCCCAACACTGCCAGTACGAGCCCTGTTGCGTAACGTTTATGGGGGCTCGTCTGGGATATAAATGTGACCAGTAGGGCTGGGTAAAAAAATATAGATTTCTCGATTTTAATTGATTCTCATTTTTACGAGCCGATATCTATTCTCAAATGTCAAAAATCGATTAGTGTTGTTTTCAGTTGATGAATGAACGGAACATTGTAGCGCCTCCCATCCAATAAATCACAATAATATTTTGTGCTTTCTATAAAAATCTGTAAAAAAAAAACGTAACTGAGTGTAATTTAAGTGTTTGTATACAAATTAGTAAATTTTTACCTTCAATATTATAGTAGGCAACAACTAACCTCCATAGTTTACAGCATTAGTTCAGAGATTTGTTTTCCTTGAGAGAATTTGCCATGATTTGTACCTGATATATATATATATATATATATATATATATATATATATATATATATATATATATATATATATATATATATATATATATATATATATATATATACAAATATATATATATATATACAAATATATATATATATATACAAATATATATATATATATACAAATATATATACATATATATATATATATATATACAAAATAATCTATATTAAATCGAATCGAAATGGAAGCTTTTGAAAAATCGAATCGAATTGTGAAATTTGTGTCAATACCCAGCCCTAGTGACCAGCAAACGTTTGGTTACCAACATTCTTCCAAATATCTTCTTTTGTGTTCAACAGAAGAAAGAAATTCATGCAGGTTTAGAACAACTTGAGGATGGGTCATTTTATTTTTGGGGGGCGAACTATCCCTTTAAGTGTTTAATCGCAGTGAGTTTGTGTGTTTGACAGGTGTTGGATCATGAACACAAACCTGCTGTACATCACACACGGCCCGATACACGTCGCTCTGCTGGTGAGCTTCATTCATTCTTCCTCAGAGTTTCTGTCTTGTTTTCCGGCACAATTATCGAAACGTTCTTAAAGGTGCAGTGTGTAATATTTATGAGGATCTTTTGACAGAAATGCAATATAATTCACAAAACTATATATAAAAACCTTACATAATGAAGCGTTATGTTTTTATTACCTTAGAATGAGCCGTTTCTATCTACACACAGTGAAGCCGCCATTTTGCCCCGCCATGTTTCTACGGTGGCCCTAAACGGACAAACTTCTCTACAGAGCGCTAGCTACTCTCTGCTCTCTCAGACGACGACATCTTTGTCCTGTGTGGGCCACCGTAGCTTCTCAATGTGCTTCGACAGGGAGGGGTGGGCGGGTGCAATTTACTACCTCACCACTAGATGCCGCTAAAACTTACACACTGCACCTTTAAATCAAGATACATTTACTTGGGAAGCAAAATGACTTGATTTCCATCAAAATTAAGTGCGAATATGTTTAAAGCATAATCTGAAAAATAAATTAAATTAAATTAGTCGTCACCACAGGGCTCGACATTAAAACTATAGCCTCTTATAGCCTTATGGTTCACGAAAGAAAGTCATACAGGTTTGAAACGACATATTATATATTTATATCTCGCAATTCTGACTTTATGACACATAATTGCGACTTTATAACCCTGGGAGGCCGACAATAATATATATATATATATATATATATATATATATATATATATATATATATATATATAT
The DNA here is from genome assembly GCA_033150135.1 of Gobio occitaniae. Taxonomy (NCBI): domain Eukaryota; kingdom Metazoa; phylum Chordata; class Actinopteri; order Cypriniformes; family Gobionidae; genus Gobio; species Gobio occitaniae. The sequence continues at coordinate 51,455 of JARQWZ010004835.1, read as the reverse complement.
ATATATATATATATATATATATATATATAAAGAATATATATATACTAGGGCTGTCAAAAGATTAATCGCGATTAATCGCATCCAAAATAAGAGTTTGTGTTTACATATTATATGTGTGTGTACTCTGTTAATTATTATTTATTTATAAATACACGCACAAGCATGTATATATTTAAGAAAAATATTATTTATATATATAAAACATTTATATTTATATATATTATAGATTATATAAATGTATATACATGCAAATATTTCTTAAATATATACATGAATGTGTGTGTATTTATATATAAATAATAATTAACAGAGTACACACACATATATTATGTAAACACAAACTTTTATTTTGGATGTGATTAATCTTTTGACAGCCCTAATATATACATGCAAATATTTCTTAAATATATGTATGTGTGTACATTTATGTGTGTATTTAAATATACATAATCATTATACAAAGTCCACACACACACACATATTATGTAAACACAAACTTTTATTTTGGATGCGATCAATCGTGATTAATTATTTGACAGGCCAAATATTTCTTTCTTTATTTTAATTTAAATATATATTTTTTATTATTTAATTTAATAGCTTTTCATTAAACTCACAAAGTTCCATCATGAAACTTGGACATAATGTAATATGTCAATATTTTATATCAATATGGTATAAGATTTTTATACTCATTTCAACGTGATTCAACATTTCAAGTTAGGTCAAAAGTAATCCAAAAGTAATCCGTAACCGATTACAATTTGTAAGTAATCCCATCTCTGGCTACAGGACGGGGATCTGTTGAGCCAAACGAGAGAAGATTTTAAACTAAGCTACAAAAATAGCACATAAAAACTTAAAATTAACTATTTTTCTCCTACAATTAAAACTTTGTTAACAACTCTGTTAAAATCATGACCATTTGAAGCATTTTCTGACCAGATATTAGTTCTTGTTTTAAGCATTAACTTGTAAACAAGACCGAACACCTGAAGGCGTTGTGCTTGTCCAGTAAATGTATCTTGACTTAAGGATGTTTTCACTACACTGAAAAAAATGCTTTTCTTACTTAGTATTTTTGTCTTGTTTTCTGTCCAAATATCTAAAAAAAATCTCACATTAAGAAGCATTTAGTAGACAAGCAAAAGTTTTTGTCTTGTTTTGGGGGGAAATAACTCAAAATTAAGGGAGTTTTGGCTTAAAATAAGCAAAATAATCTGCCAATGGGGTTAACAAAATAATCTTGTTTTCTGTTTGAATTAAGATTATTTTGCTTACCCCATTGGCAGTTATTTTGCTAATTTGAAGCAAAAACTCCCTTAATTTTGAGTTATTTCCCCCCAAAACAAGACAATCATTTTTATTTGGCTAGTAAATGCTTCTTGTTTTGAGAATTTTTAGATATTTGGACCAGAAACAAGATAAGAAAAGCATTTTTTGCAGTGTGTAAAACAAGAACACCACACAGAGGAAGATCATGGTTGTGTGTGTGTGATCTGACAGGTGAACCTGTTCTTCCTTCTCAACATCGTGCGGGTGTTGATCACCAAACTGAGGGTCACCCACCTGACGGAGACCAACGTGTACATGAAAGTGGTCCGCGCCACCATCATCCTGGTCCCTCTTCTGGGAGCCCAGTTCATACTGGTGCCACTGGAGCCCAGCGGACGCGTCTCTCTGGCCGTCTACGAGCTGTTCATGAACATCTTCGTGCATTTCCAGGTGACACACCTACAGAATTAGGGATATATTTCATTAGCATCATTATCTGGGAAATGACCCCACCAGGACGTCAGCACTTCTCTAACTCCTTTCATAAAATGCCTTCGACTGTTTTTAATAAAGGCCTTTTATTACTTTGGAAGTGTGTTATTAAACAGATCCATTTCTCTGAGACCTTATGCTAGTATCATTTTAATTAGTTTATATTTCATAAACAGTTTTCGTTGTAGTTAACGTTTTAGTCATGTTGTTGTGTGTTTTTATAATACTTTTTATTTATACGTCTATAAAGGTTTTAATATGCGGATGAGAAGCTGAAAAAAAACAGATGAGGCGCAACGATCCAGGTGTCTGGAAATGTTAATTATGAGATAAAAAGTCAAAATTATGACATTAAAAAAACGAAATCTTGATATACTAAGTCATAATTAGATTAAAGTTAAAAAGTTAAAATGATGAGATAAAGTCAAATTTATGGGATAAAAAGTTAAATTTATGAGAAGTCAAATTTATGGGATAAAAAGTTAAATTTATGAGAAGTCAAATTTATGGGATAAAAAGTTAAATTTATGAGAAAAAAAGTTAAATTTATGAGAAGTCAAATTTATGGGATAAAAAGTTAAATTTATGAGAAAAAAAGTTAAATTTATGAGAAGTCAAATTTATGGGATAAAAAGTTAAATTTATGGGATAAAAAGTTAAAATTATGGGATAAAAAGTTAAAATTATGAGATAAAGTTAAATTTATGAGATAAAAAGTTACATTTATTAGATAAAAAGATAAAATGATGAGATAAAGTTAAATTTTTGGGATAAAAAGTTAAATTTATGAGAAAAAAAGTTAAATTTATGAGAAGTCAAATTTATGGGATAAATAGTTAAATTTATGAGAAGTTAAATTTTATGGGATAAAAAGTTAAATTTATGGGATAAAAAGTTAAATTTATGAGAAGTTAAATTTTATGGGATAAAAAGTTAAATTTATGGGATAAAAAGTTACAATTATGAGATAAAGTTAAATTTATGGGATTAAAAGTTACATTTATGAGATAAAAAGTTACATTTATTAGATAAAAAGATAAAATGATGAGATAAAGTTAAATTTATGGGATAAAAAGTTAAATTTATTAGATAAAAAGTTAAAATGATGAGGTAAATTTAAATGTATGGGATAAAAAGTTAAAATTATGGGATAAAAAGTAAAATTTATGGGATAAAAAGTAAAATTTATGGGATGAAAAGTAAAATTTATGAGAAAAAAAGTTAAATTTATGAGATAAAAAGTTACATTTGTGAGATAAAAGTTAAATTTATTGGATAAAAAGTTAAAATTATGGGATAAAAAGTAAAATGTATTAGATGAAAAGTTACATTTTTGGGATAAAAGGTTATGAGATTTAAAAAAAATTGAAATGGATCAGATAAATCAAATGATGAGATTTATAAAAATCATAAATGATGAGATTAAAAGGTTGAAATAATGAGATTATGATGACTTTCTGATATTCAGTGCATCCCCCACTGGCAGTGTTTGAAATTATTTAAAGAACAATTAATAAAGAAAAAGAAAGAAAGAAAACAATACGTAAAGAAAAAAAAGCTCTTCACGACAACACGTCAAAATAAAAGTTCGGTCTAGGAAATTATGACAAAAATATATTAATATAATAATAAAATGATTTATTAAAGCTTTATTTTTGAGTAATATCACACACGTCATTTTCAAACATATCAAACCGTTAACTTTATGAAATTTGATTACATTTTTAAAGAGGTTAATTAAGCTGTTAGTCCATTAGAATCAATACATTGATTTGATTACCTCCATTTTTTTAAATAAATGTTTATTTGACCGTACAGTGTTTTTATATTCTGACAGTAAAATCAACCAATAAACCTATAAAGAAAAATATACACACAGAGAAATCTTTAAAAATAAAGTACAACTTTTATTTTTAGCTATTATAATGAAATAAAACACCTCCTTAAGCAGTTTTACTAACTTTGTTGCGTTTGTGTATCATTTTTCAATATATGTCTATATAGTTTTTATTAATTGTGTGTGTGTGTGTGTGTGTGTGTGTGTGTGTGTGTGTGTGTGTGTGTGTGTGTGTGTGTGTGTGTGTGTGTGTGTGTGTGTGTGTGTGTGTGTGTGTGTGTGTGTGTGCAGGGTCTCCTGGTGGCTGTGATCTTCTGCTTCTGTAATGGAGAGGTAATGAACCTCATTTTTCCTCCCCAAGACAGTAATGCTCAGTTAAACATGTAATTCTGTGATTTCATGCAGTATCAGTGTTTGAAACATTATCTTTACACTGTTTCCAATGACATTCAAAAATAAAAGTTAGCATGCAGAAAAAAAAATCATGCTGTGGTCAATTTTAATTGACATAAAAAGTTGAAAATTAATGATGACATTAAAAAGCAGAAATTGTGACATACTAAATCGTAATTATGAAATAAAAAGTCAATATTATGATATTTAAAAATTTCATAATTATGAGATTAAATTATCAAATTATATAAATATAGATAAATATATAAATAAAAAGTCAAAATTATGACATGACTTCATAATTATGAGATTAAAATGTAAAAATTACAGTATGAGATAAAAAGTACAAAATATGAGATTAAAAAAACAAAATTAAAATTTAAGTAATATAAATATAGATAAAATATAGATAAATATATATAGATAAAAATTATGACATACTAAATCATAATTATGAGATTAAAATGTAAAACTTTCAGTATGAGATAAAAAGTACAAAATATGTGATTAAATTAAAATTGAAATTAAAAATTAAATAATATAAATATAGATAAATATATATAGATACAAATTATTACATACTAAATCATAATTATGATATTAAAATGTAAAAATTACAGTATGAGATAAAAAAATACAAAATATGAGATTAAAAAATCATAATTATGAGATTTAACAAAAATTGAAATTATGAGTTAGAAAATCTAAAATTATGACATACTAAATCATAATTATGAGATTAAAAAACATAATTATGAGATACAATTTTTTAATTATATAAATATAGATAAATATATAGATAAAAAGTAAAAATTATGAGATAAAAAAATCTAAATAATGACATACTAAATCATAATTATGAGATTAAAATGTAAAAATAACAGTATTAGATTAAAAAGTACAAAATATTAAAAAACGAAATTGAAAAAAATTGAAAATGGAAATAATATAAATATAGATAAATATATATAGATAAATATATATAGATAAAAATGATGACATACTAAATCATAATTATGATTAAAAAACTGAATTATGAGATTTTAAAAAAATCTACATTTAAATTATATAAATATAGATAAATATATAGATAAAAAGTAAAAATTATTATATAAAAAATCTAAATTATGACATACTAAATCATAATTATGAGATTTTAAAAACATAACTATGAGATAATTGTTTTTAATTATATAAATGTAGATAAATATATAGATAAAAAGTAAAAATTATGAGATTAAAAAATCTAAATTATGACATACTAAATCATAATTATGAGATTAAAATGTAAAAATTACAGTATGAGATAAAAAAGTACAAAATTAAATTAAAATTGAAATAATATAAATATAGATAAATATATATAGATAAAAATTGAAATACTATATCATAATTATGATTTAAAAAAAAGAATTATAAGATTTGTAAAAATCTAGATTTAAATTATATAAATATATATAAATATTATGAGATTAAAAAAAGACGAAAATACTTTTTTGTCATGATTTCGACTTTTTAATTTCATAAGTGACTTAAGTTATAATTTCCATTTAGTATGTCATTAATTATAACTGTCGACTTTTCGTCTCATAATTACGATTTAAGCCCTATTCGCACGGGATTAGTATTAACCTCTGGTGATTTGTAATAATTGCAGAGAATGTCTGTGATCTTAATCCTGTGCGAATCGGCCATGTCTGTAATTTGTAAAGTAAAAATTCCCCCGCAAATGACCTACCATATTTCGCCGAACACCGAGGTCCTGTGAAAATATTAGTCCCGTGCGAATTGGCATCTCTGTGATTGGTCGGGATTAGGCGGATCGTATATCATTTTTGCAAGGTTTTTGTTTCCTGTGCGCATTTCTATCTTTATCTTTCACGAAGAATGGCGCTAGGCTGCATATAATGCGCACCGTTATGAATTCCCACGCGGATTATACTTTCACTTTAGAATGAGCACCAATTTGGGAGTAAATTCTTGAATGATGTGTTTAATATTATTCTTAATGAAAAACACAAAAACAGAACATATGACAAACTCACTTAAATGGGTGCTTTTACATTTAGCTTTAAAACTGAATCTTCTGCCGTATATTGTTATTATATTGCTCAGTTCAGTTTTTAATTGTAGCATCTGTTCTCTATCTGAACTAAAAAAAAATGATTACTATAAAACAATCAAAATGATATCGATACGACTGTTTATATAATTTCATACAGCTATATCTATAACGAAAAAACTAGGGCTGTCAAAAGATTAATCGCGATTAATCGCATCCAAAATAAAAGTTTGTGTTTACATAATATGTGTGTGTGTACTCTGTTAATTATTATTTATATATAAATACACACACAAGCATGTATATATTTAAGAAAAAAATATTATTTTAACATATAAAACATTTATATTTATAAATATTATAGATTATATAAATATATATACAGTATATACATGCAAATATTTCTTAAATATATACATGAATGTGTGTGTATTTATATATAAATAATAATTAACAGAGTACACACACATATATTATGTAAACACAAACTTTTATTTTGGATGCGATTAATCGCGATTAATCTTTTGACAGCCCTAGAAAAAACATTTACAAGTCTTGACATCATATCCGGGAGATAAGTCAGTAAATTCGAGATGGTGGTCCAGTGGGTTAAACCATTCTATAGATAGAAAGTAAAAATTAAAGACGAAAAAAAAATTTGTCATGATTTCGACTTTTTAATTTCATAAGTGAACTTTTCATCTCATAATTACGATTTAGCGTCTCATAATTTCTAAGTAAGTCATGATTCTGATATTTAGTAAATGGTGTGCAGTCTGAGAGAGTGTGATTGCCGTCCCGCAGGTTCAGTCGGCGCTGCGGCGTAAGTTTGCGCAATATCACTGCCAGTGGAGGCGCCGGTGCCTGGTGACCACAGACTCTCACTCTAACTACCACACCAACTCCTCCATCACTGAGACCAGCCGGGTCACCATCAGCCTCGACCCCGCGTCCAACGGCCAGAGCAACGGCTGCTCGCGCCAAGAGCCCGACGCCGGGGAACTGCTCCAGTCCTCGCAAATATGACATCACAACACAAGCTAGCAATGTTTTTCCCTGGTTATGCGAACGTTGAGGGAACGTTCTGTTTCTAAATGGAAGGAATGTGCATGTGTTAATGTGGACAAACCAAAGAATATTAAAGCGCTTGTCCGCGTTCTGCTCCGCCTCGTGGACCGTGTCAAAAGAACAGTATGTGCACTACCTAGTGGACTTATCATCTGATACTATAGAAAACTGTACCATTTTATTTTTAGGGATCATGGGCTGCGTCTGAAATCTCATACTTCCCTACTATATAGTTGACGAAAAACATTATGGCTGCGTCCGAAATCGCATACTTCCCTACTATATAGTAGATGAAAAACATTATGGCTGCGTCCGAAAACACGTACTTCCCTACTATATAGTAGACGAAAAACATTATGGCTGCGTCCGAAAACACGTACTTCCCTACTATATAGTAGACGAAAAACATTATGGCTACGTCCGAAATCGCATACTTCCCTATTAGATAGTAGACGAAAAACAGTATGGCTGTGTCTAAAATCTCATACTTCCCTACTATATAGTAGACGAAAAACATTATGGCTGCGTCCGAAATCGCATACTTCCCTATTAGATAGTAGACGAAAAACAGTATTGCTCCGTCTGAAATCGCATACTTCCCTACTATATATAATAGACGAAAATAGTATGGCTGCGTCTAAAATCGCATACTTCCCTACTATATAGTAGACAAAAAACAGTATGGCTGCGTCCGAAAACACGTACTTCCCTACTATATAGTAGACGAAAAACATTATGGCTGCGTCCGAAAACACGTACTTCCCTATTAGATAGTAGACGAAAAACAGTATTGCTCCGTCTGAAATCGCATACTTCCCTACTATATATAATAGACAAAAATAGTATGGCTGCGTCTAAAATCGCATACTTCCCTACTATATAGTAGACGAAAAACATTATGGCTGCGTCCGAAAACACGTACTTCCCTACTATATAGTAGACGAATAACATTATGGCTGCGTCCGAAAACACGTACTTCCCTACTATATAGTAGACGAAAAACATTATGGCTACGTCCGAAATCGCATACTTCCCTATTAGATAGTAGACGAAAAACAGTATGGCTGTGTCTAAAATCTCATACTTCCCTACTATATAGTAGACGAAAAACAGTATGGCTGCGTCCGAAATCGCATACTTCCCTACAAATCGCATACTTCCCTACTATATAGTAGACGAAAAACAGTATGGCTGCGTCCGAAATCGCATACTTCCCTACAAATCGCATACTTCCCTACTATATAGTAGACGAAAAACAGTATGGCTGCGTCCGAAATCGCATACTTCCCTACAAATCGCATACTTCCCTACTATATAGTAGACGAAAAACAGTATGGCTGCGTCCGAAATCGCATACTTCCCTACTAGATAGTAGATGAAAAACAGTATGGCTGCGTCTAAAATTGCATACTTCCCTACTATATAGTAGACGAAAACAGTATGGCTGCATCCGAAATTGCATACTTCCCTACTATATAGGAGACGAATACAGTATGGCTGCATCCGAAATTGCATACTTCCCTACTATATAGTAGACGAAAAACAGTATGGCTGCGTCCGAAATCGCATACTTCCCTACAAATCGCATACTTCCCTACTATATAGTAGACGAAAAACAGTATGGCTGCGTCCGAAATTGCATACTTCCCTGAAATCTCATACTTCCCTACTATATAGTAGACGAAAAACAGTATGGCTGCGTCCGAAATTGCATACTTCCCTACTATATAGTAGACGAAAAACAGTATGGCTGCATCCGAAATCGCATACTTCCCTGAAATTTCATACTTCCCTACTATATAGTAGACGAAAAACAGTATGGCTGCGTCCGAAATCGCATACTTCCCTACAAATCGCATACTTCCCTACTATATAGTAGACGAAAAACAGTATGGCTGCGTCCGAAATCGCATACTTCCCTACTAGATAGTAGATGAAAAACAGTATGGCTGCGTCTAAAATTGCATACTTCCCTACTATATAGTAGACGAAAACAGTATGGCTGCATCCGAAATTGCATACTTCCCTACTATATAGGAGACGAATACAGTATGGCTGCATCCGAAATTGCATACTTCCCTACTATATAGTAGACGAAAAACAGTATGGCTGCGTCCGAAATCGCATACTTCCCTACAAATCGCATACTTCCCTACTATATAGTAGACGAAAAACAGTATGGCTGCGTCCGAAATTGCATACTTCCCTGAAATCTCATACTTCCCTACTATATAGTAGACGAAAACAGTATGGTTGCATCTGAAATCGCATACTTCCCTACTATATAGTAGACGAAAACAGTATGGCTGCATCCGAAATTGCATACTTCCCTACTATATAGTAGACGAAAAACAGAATGGCTGCATCCGAAATCGCATACTTCCCTGAAATTTCATACTTCCCTACTATATAGTAGACGAAAAACAGAATGGCTGCATCCGAAATCGCATACTTCCCTGAAATCGCATACTTCCCTACTATATAGTAGACGAAAAACAGTATGGCTGCATCCGAAATCGCATACTTCCCTGAAATCGCATACTTCCCTACTATATAGTAGACGATAAACAGTATGGCTGTCCAAATTCGCATACTCTCTTGAGTAGGTACTTATTTTAAATAGGTAATTACTTTGCAACCCCTTAAAGCGGTATGTTCTATATAGTATGAGGTGTGTAGTATGAATGTAATCCGGACCTACATTTGCCATGTTGTCATTATCATGTGTCCTTCCGTTGTGTCACTGCTTATTTTGTCACATACTGTTTTTTACCTACTATATAGTGAAGAAGTATGCCATTTTGGGTTTTGGATATGTGGGTCTCTCTAGGGTAGTGCGCATGCGCTGAACACGTCCGTCCGCGTTGGGGGCTTTCCGACTGTGCGCAAGGCGAAGTGGAACACGGAAAACAAAATGATGTAAATAAGCTGTTATATAAGCACTTGTTTTCACTGAATGTATCTGCTTCATGAGCCCTTTGAGAGGAGTTTTTTTTTATTATTCTGTGTTAAAGATGTCGTGTCACGTTTGCTTGTTGTTGTTCTTGGAAAACGCAAACAAAAAACATTCCATTTGACTTATGATTGTCACTATTTGTGTAATGGACACCGCGAAACTCAATAAAAGTACTTACATTGGTTGTTGTAGGCCTATACGGGGACATTCATTTTAATAATAATTGTGTGTGTGTGTGTGTGTGTGTGTGTGTGTGTGTGTGTGTGTGTTGTATTCAAGGCCTGTTCACACCCATGAAAACTATAACGGTAAAGAGGTTTTAAAAATCGTTCTAAATATAAAATAATAGTCTTATGATGAAAATAACGCCACAGACAAACGATATAATTGGAATCACTTTCACAGCGGGTTCATTTTTCAGCTGATGAACGATAAAAACATCAACAGCCAATCAGAATCCACCCTAGAGCTCGCGCATTTAAAGCTACAGGCGACAAAACTGCAGATAACAGAACTTTATGGTTCTAAATGGTTATCGTTATAACTATCTATATAGTTATAATTCAAAAAGCCTTAAACGTCAATTTCCCATGTAAGTTCTGTAAGTTGTAACGTTATTTAAGACCTGAGGTAATTTAACGCGTTCATGTGTTTTGGCGGGGGCGTGGCTTTGGAGGGCCACTGTCCTGCAGAGTTTAGCTCCAACCCTAATCAAACACACCTGAACCATCTAATCAGTGTCTCCTGGATCAGTGGTTCCCAACCACGTTCCTGGAGGACCCCCAACAGTGCACATTTTGCATGTCTCCTCAATCAAACACACCTGATTCAGGTCATCAGCTCATTAGTAGCTATTCCAAGACCTGATGTGGGTGTGTCAGACAAAGGACACATCCAAAATGTGCACTGTTGGGGGTCCTCCAGGAACGTGGTTGGGAACCACTGTCCTGGATTACTAGAAGGCTACAGGCAGGTGAGTTTTATCAGGGTTGGAGCTAAACTCTGCGGGACAGTGGCCCTCGAGGACTGGAATTGCCCACCCCTGCAAAGCGATCGTCCGCTTTCAAAACTAGCTTGTTATTGTTAGCCTCTCTGAAAACTGGCTAGCTAAAGCCTCTGCTGCTCTGCTCATTTCACCTCACTCTAGTGGTCCTGGGGAAGATACACGGACCCTTGTACATAAATAGATGCAAAGTTTTCATTTATTTATTTGAAAAGCGTTCCAGGATATGAGTCACAAAAAAATGTATTGTTCATTTGAATGAGGAATGAGTCATTGTTTTCCTGTTTTAACACACAACAATCCTCTTAGTTTTATTCTCTGCATTTATCTTTTGCTTTAGCTCGTTTCCTTTTGAATAAACCTTGCGTTGTATAACTAATGTTTTTGCTTATGCTTATTGTTAAATACGTATCCACGCAATCCATGAAGGACATTCATTTCTTCTCTTCAATGATTAACCTTGGTCTTTATGATAGCGCATAACGAGTCGCCCACACGTTTGACGACAGTTTCCTTTCAGAAGTTTCTTGATCAAGGACAGTGGAGTTCTTGTGTGGGAGGAGTAAGATTTCAACCTACAACCTTTACACATAGTTATGTCCTCTTTCTTCTTAATTCTTTGAGTAGTCTGAAAAGGACGAGGTCCCACCGAGATTTGAACTCGGATCGCTGGATTCAAAGTCCAGAGTGCTAACCATTACACCATGGGACCGGCCGGCGCGCATACACATGTTTAGATTTTTAAAGAACGCAAAGAAACATTACAGCAGCTATTTTGGCAATTATAGCCTATTAATCAGATTATGACTTCACAAAGTGCGTGTTATTTCATCATCATAAAAGTGCTTCCTTCAGATAAATACATAATTATAATATTTAACCACTAGTGGTATTAAAGTAGCCTATAAGATAAAAATACTATATGATCCTGAATGTTTCATGTTAGGCTACTGTAGTATTTGCAAGACAGGTGAAGTGAATAACACTGATGATCTCTGTTAGTGGGTGGGATATATTAGGCAGCAAGTGAACATTTTGTCCTCAAAGTTGATGTGTTAGAAGCAGGAAAAATGGGCAAGCGTAAGGATTTGAGCGAGTTTGACCCCACCTCACAACTTACAGGACTTAAAGGATCTGCTGCTAACATCAGGGGTACTACTAGGCTATATAGTAGTGGAGTCCATGCCTCGACGGGTCAGCAAAAGGGGGACCAGCAAAAGGGGGACCAACACAATATTAGGAATATTTGGATCATAATGTTATGCCTGCGATTAGTGTATGTTCTAAGAACGTTTTACTTAATTTATTATATTGAAAACTTTATTTTTGAATATACCCTAAACATTAAAACATCATGCCTTTTTCTTGGTAATGAAAATTTTAAGGGAAAATTCCTTGATTTTGATTCCGGCACTCGCAAACTTGACTCGTTCGTGTTTAAACCCCAAGAGCTTCATCACCTTCAGCACAACATGTTTTATTCCTCATTTTATTATTCACAAACTGTGAATTCACAAACCCCCCAACATCCCTCAATAATTCACCTGCTCATCTGAGGTGAAAGTACGCGTTTGAAGAGTGTGAACGACCGCGAGGAGATGTTTAATTAATGGACAGGCAACAGAATCAGGATAGAATATAAGTAGGCCTAACTTGCTAAACTCTTAAAAACAACGACCCCTTTTGGCGTTTAACATCAACCTTTACATTCCACAAAAGCTTATTCATTATTAGGCTACAGTGGAAAAGGTTCTAGGTGATTAAAATATCATTCACACTAATAACTGGTCATGTTCTTCGGGGAATCAAAATGGCGGCGAAAACAGCTTCATTTTTAATCGCGCCAATTTCTTCATCACTGAATCTTCAGCTGCTAAATGGATTTGGGTTTACTGTAAATGTTTTACGGGGAAACACTAGACTCTTCTTAAGTGTATTTACTGTTTCTGAGGTTTGTGTTGTGTGTTCTGTCAAGATGTTTTCTCAGATATGTCTTTATTTATTCATAACATGCTGGAAGTTTAGATGCTCTTGAATTAGCAGCCCGTAGAAACTATCCAGGCTGATCTGGAGTCAGTGTGTTATCGCCACAAGATGGCAGTACAGACCAGAAAACCACCACGTGTTTGGATACTGGAACATTCAGGAACTTTGATTCCTACATCTCAACCTGGGAGTAATCTGGTAAGTAGCCAAGATGATGGGAGAAACGAGCTTTTTGTCAGAACTGAGCACAAACATGCATAAAAAACACCTTTTACAAAAGTTTTTATTGAATGCACTCATCTAACATTAAACAGGAAGTGTCTCTATGTGTTATTTTATTAAATTGTATGGGTTTGTATGGAGAGTTTGGTTAATCATGCCAAAAAGAGAGAAATGTGTCATTACATGTCTACAAATGTTTAAAACTGATCCGAGATCAGGTAAAAACAAATCATATGCTGCTACGTCCCAATTCGCATACTATCCGTTCTAAATAGTATTCGAATTAATGTCCCAAATCGTTATGTTTATGTCTTCTTTTTCTGGTTAAAACCGTTAAAACCCATAGCGCGTTGGACGATGATTGGATTAGAACTACAAACGCGACTAAAAAGTGTTTAAAAACTACTAACATGGCGGAGGCGCGAGTCCGACGGTTAAGTAAAACAGTTTTAAATAAAGGTGATTAATCAGTATCAAACTTGGCCAAAATATATATATTCTATGATATCCACATTACGCTTCATCTGCAACAGCATTCTGTGAAGATACGTTCGGTCATGAACTTTTAAATACTTCATTATGCAAATGACAAACACATGAGGAGAATCTCCACGCGACGGGAAGATCAACGTGTGACTACAAGTCTCTCAGAAACGGTAGG
>JARQWZ010004835.1:10000-32500 GCA_033150135.1 Gobio occitaniae | reverse complement strand
TTCTGGTGCTCAGTGAAAAAAGATGACAGATTGTTGGAGGAATGGTTTAGTTATCACTAGTAGACTATTTTTCTGTTTGCCAGGGGTTAGTCAGTGGCAGGGGTTAGTCAGTGGCAGGGGTTAGTCAGTGGCAGGGGTTAGTCAGTGGCAGAGGTTAGTCAGAGGCAGGGGTTAGTCAGAGGCAGGGGTTAGTCAGTGGCAGAGGTTAGTGGCAGTGGCAGAGGTTAGTCAGTGGCAGGGGTTAGTCAGTGGCAGAGGTTAGTGGCAGTGGTTAGTCAGTGGCAGGGGTTAGTCAGTGGCAGGGGTTAGTCAGTGGCAGGGGTTAGTCAGTGACAGGGGTTAGTCAGAGGCAGGGGTTAGTCAGTGGCAGGGGTTAGTCAGAGGCAGGGGTTAGTCAGTGGCAGGGGTTAGTCAGAGGCAGGGGTTAGTCAGTGGCAGGGGTTAGTCAGTGGCAGGGGTTAGTCAGAGGCAGGGGTTAGTCAGTGGCAGGGGTTAGTCAGTGGCAGGGGTTAGTCAGTGGCAGGGGTTAGTCAGAGGCAGGGGTTAGTCAGTGGCAGGGGTTAGTCAGTGGCAGAGGTTAGTGGCAGGGGTTAGTCAGTGGCAGGGGTTAGTCAGTGGCAGGGGTTAGTCAGTGACAGGGGTTAGTCAGTGGCAGGGGTTAGTCAGAGGCAGGGGTTAGTCAGTGGCAGGGGTTAGTCAGTGGCAGAGGTTAGTGGCAGTGGTTAGTCAGTGGCAGGGGTTAGTCAGTGGCAGAGGTTAGTGGCAGTGGTTAGTCAGTGGCAGTGGTTAGTCAGTGGCAGGGGTTAGTCAGTGGCAGGGGTTAGTCAGAGGCAGGGGTTGGTCAGTGACAGGGGTTGGTCAGTGGCAGGGGTTAGTCAGAGGCAGGGGTTAGTCAATGGCAGGGGTTAGTCAGTGGCAGGGGTTAGTCAGTGGCTGGGGTTAGTCAGTGGCTGGGGTTAGTCAGAGGCAGGGGTTAGTCAGTGGCAGGGGTTAGTCAGTGGCAGGGGTTAGTCAGAGGCAGGGGTTAGTCAGTGACAGGGGTTAGTCAGTGGCAGGGGCAGGGGTTAGTCAGAGGCAGGGGTTAGTCAGCGGCAGGTGTTAGTCAGAGACAGGGGTTAGTGAGCGGCAGGGGTTAGTCAGAGGCAGGGGTTAGTCAGTGGCAGGGGTTAGTCAGTGGCAGGGGTTAGTCAATGGCAGGGGTTAGTCAGTGGCTGGGGTTAGTCAGTGGCTGGGGTTAGTCAGAGGCAGGGGTTAGTCAGTGGCAGGGGTTAGTCAGTGGCAGGGGTTAGTCAGTGGCAGGGGTTAGTCAGAGGCAGGGGTTAGTCAGAGGCAGGGGTTAGTCAGAGGCAGGGGTTAGTCAGTGGCAGGGGCAGGGGTTAGTCAGAGGCAGGGGTTAGTCAGCGGCAGGGGTTAGTCAGAGGCAGGGGTTAGTGAGCGGCAGGGGTTAGTCAGAGGCAGGGGTTAGTCAATGGCAGGGGTTAGTCAGTGACAGGGATTAGTCAGTGACAGGGGTTAGTCAGTGGCAGGGGTTAGTCAGAGGCAGGGGTTAGTCAGTGGCAGGGGTTAGTTAGTGGCAGTGGTTAGTCAGTGGCAGTGGTTAGTCAGTGGCAGGGGTTAGTCAGTGGCAGAGGTTAGTGGCAGTGGTTAGTCAGTGGCAGGGGTTGGTCAGTGGCAGGGGTTAGTCAGTGGCAGGGGTTAGTCAGTGGCAGGGGTTAGTCAGTGGCAGGGGTTAGTCAGAGGCAGGGGTTAGTCAGCGGCAGGGGTTAGTCAATGGCAGGGGTTAGTCAGAGGCATGGGTTAGTCAGTGGCAGGGGTTAGTCAGTGGCAGAGGTTAATCAGAGGCAGGGGTTAGTCAGTGGCAGAGGTTAGTGGCAGTGGTTAGTCAGTGGCAGGGGTTAGTCAGTGGCAGAGGTTAGTCAGAGGCAGGGGTTAGTCAGTGGCAGGGGTTAGTCAGAGGCAGGGGTTAGTCAGTGACAGGGGTTGGTCAGTGGCAGGGGTTGGTCAGAGGCAGGGGTTAGTCAGTGGCAGGGGTTAGTCAGTGGCAGGGGTTAGTCAGAGGCAGGGGTTAGTCAGAGGCAGGGGTTAGTCAGTGGCAGGGGTTAGTCAGAGGCAGGGGTTAGTCAGTGGCAGGGGTTAGTCAGAGGCAGGGGTTAGTCAGTGGCAGGGGTTAGTCAGAGGCAGGGGTTAGTCAGTGGCAGGGGTTAGTCAGTGGCAGGGGTTAGTCAGTGGCAGGGGTTAGTCAGTGGCAGGGGTTAGTCAGTGGCAGGGGTTAGTCAGAGGCAGGGGTTAGTCAGTGGCAGGGGTTAGTCAGTGGCAGGGGTTAGTCGTGACGGGTTAGTCAGAGGCAGGGGTTAGTCAGTGGAAGGGGTTAGTCAATGGCAGGGGTTAGTCAGTGACAGGGATTAGTCTGTGACAGGGGTTAGACAGTGGCAGGGGTTAGTCAGAGGCAGGGGTTAGTCAGTGGCAGGGGTTAGTCAGTGGCAGAGGTTAGTGGCAGTGGTTAGTCAGTGGCAGGGGTTAGTCAGTGGCAGGGGTTAGTCAGTGGCAGAGGTTAGTGGCAGTGGTTAGTCAGTGGCAGGGGTTAGTCAGTGACAGAGGTTAGTCAGAGGCAGGGGTTAGTCAGTGGCAGGGGTTAGTCAGAGGCAGGGGTTGGTCATTGACAGGGGTTGGTCAGTGGCAGGGGTTAGTCAGAGGCAGGGGTTAGTCAGAGGCAGGGGTTAGTCAGTGGCAGGGGTTAGTCAGTGGCAGGGGTTAGTCAATGGCAGGGGTTAGTCAGTGGCAGGGGTTAGTCAGTGGCTGGGGTTAGTCAGAGGCAGGGGTTAGTCAGTGGCAGGGGTTAGTCAGTGGCAGGGGCAGGGGTTTGTCAGTGGCAGAGGTTAGTCAGTGGCAGAGGTTAGTCAGAGGCAGGGGTTAGTCAGCGGCAGGGGTTAGTCGGCGACAGGGGTTAGTCCGTGGCAGGGGTTAGTCAGAGGCAGGGGTTAGTCAGTGGCAGGGGTTAGTCAGGGGCAGGGGTTAGTCAGTGGCAGGGGTTAGTCAGAGGCAGGGGTTAGTCAGTTGCAGGGGTTAGTCAGTGGCAGGCGTTAGTCAGAGGCAGGGGTTAGTCAGTGGCAGGGGTCAGTCATAGGCAGGGGTTAGTCAGAGGCAGGGGTTAGTCAGTGGCAGGGGTTAGTCAGTGGCAGGGGTTAGTCAGTGGCAGGGGTTAGTCAGTGGCAGGGGTTAGTCAGAGGCAGGGGTTAGTCAGAGGCAGGGGTTAGTCAGTGGCAGGGGTTAGTCAGTGGCAGGGGTTAGTCAGAGGCAGGGGTTAGTCAGAGGCAGGGGTTAGTCAGTGGCAGGGGTTAGTCAGAGGCAGGGGTTAGTCAGAGGCAGGGGTTAGTCAGTGGCAGTGGTTAGTCAGAGGCAGGGGTTAGTCGGTGGCAGGGGTTAGTCAGTGGCAGGGGTTAGTCGGTGATGGGTTAGTCGGTGGCAGGGGTTAGTCAGAGGCAGGGGTTAGTCGGTGGCAGGGGTTAGTCGGTGGCAGGGGTTAGTCGGTGGTAGGGGTTAGTCAGTGGCAGTGGTTAGTCAGTGGCAGGGGTTAGTCAGTGGCAGTGGTTAGTCAGTGGCAGGGGTTAGTCAGTGGCAGGGGTTAGTCAGAGGCAGGGGTTAGTCATTGGCAGTGGTTAGTCAGTGGCAGGGGTTAGTCAGTGGCAGTGGTTAGTCAGTGGCAGCGGTTAGTCAGTGGCAGGGGTTAGTCAGAGGCAGGGGTTAGTCAGAGGCAGGGGTTAGTCAGTGGCAGGGGTTAGTCAGAGGCAGGGGTTAGTCAGTGGCAGGGGTTAGTCAGTGGCAGGGGTTAGTCAGTGGCAGGGGTTAGTCAGAGGCAGGGGTTAGTCAGTGGCAGGGGTTAGTCAGAGGCAGGGGTTAGTCAGAGGCAGGGGTTAGTCAGTGGCAGGGGTTAGTCAGTGGCAGAGGTTAGTCAGTGGCAGGGGTTAGTCGGTGGCAGGGGTTAGTCAGAGGCAGGGGTTAGTCAGAGGCAGGGGTTAGTCAGTGGCAGGGGTTAGTCAGAGGCAGGGGTTAGTCAGAGGCAGGGGTTAGTCAGAGGCAGGGGTTAGTCAGTGGCAGGGGTTAGTCAGTGGCAGGGGTTAGTCAGAGGCAGGGGTTAGTCAGTGGCAGGGGTTAGTCAGTGGCAGGGGTTAGTCGGTGACGGGTTAGTCGGTGGCAGGGGTTAGTCGGTGGCAGGGGTTAGTCGGTGGCAGGGGTTAGTCAGTGGCAGGGGTTAGTCAGTGGCAGGGGTTAGTCAGAGGCAGGGGTTAGTCAGAGGCAGGGGTTAGTCAGAGGCAGGGGTTAGTCAGTGGCAGGGGTTAGTCAGTGGCAGAGGTTAGTCAGTGGCAGGGGTTAGTCAGTGGCAGGGGTTAGTCAGTGGCAGGGGCAGGGGTTAGTCAGAGGCAGGGGTTAGTCAGCGGCAGGGGTTAGTCAGAGGCAGGGGTTAGTGAGCGGCAGGGGTTAGTCAGAGGCAGGGGTTAGTCAGAGGCAGGGGTTAGTCAATGGCAGGGGTTAGTCAGTGACAGGGATTAGTCAGTGACAGGGGTTAGTCAGTGGCAGGGGTTAGTCAGAGGCAGGGGTTAGTCAGTGGCAGGGGTTAGTCAGCGGCAGGGGTTAGTCAGAGGCAGGGGTTAGTCAGTGGCAGGGGTTAGTCAGTGGCAGGGGTTAGTCGGTGACGGGTTAGTCGGTGGCAGGGGTTAGTCGGTGGCAGGGTTAGTCGGTGGCAGGGGTTAGTCGGTGGCAGAGGTTAGTCGGTGGCAGAGGTTAGTCAGTGGCAGGGGTTAGTCAGTGGCAGGGGTTAGTCAGTGATAGGGGTTAGTCAGAGGCAGGGGTTAGTCAGTGGCAGAGGTTAGTCAGTGGCAGAGGTTAGTCAGAGGCAGGGGTTAGTCAGAGGCAGGGGTTAGTCAGTGGCAGGGGTTAGTCAGTAATATGTAGCTCTCTAACAGAGTTCACTGTAAATAATTATCTATTGTGAAGATCATTTCATTATAGTTGTTATGCTGTAGTTTTTTTTCAAGGAAGTACCATGTCTATTAATGGTCAGCATGAGATCCTTTCCGTCTAAAAGCCTAGTAGTGAATGTTTTATGAGCAGCAGGATGAATCTCTCTCGCTTTTTTAGTTATGAAAAGGAACCATATAACATCCGCACACTCACCCAGAGCCGAAGCACTTCAAAATAACGTTCTCCCGCGAAAAAACACGTTTGCAATGCAAGTTACTTTTGATTAAATACTTTTATTTTTGTTGCATTGTGTCATTATTAAAATATCTTTTGTTTTGAAAGCTAAAAAAATTCCATGAGCATGTACAGGTTACATTTATAAATGTCCTTTAGAGAGTTAGAGAGGGTCTTTGGCAAACAAACGGAGGGTTGACTGCAGGGTTAATCTACTTCTGGAGTTACATAAGAGACACACAATCACACAACACAGCCGGCAGGTCGAAGTCTGATGCCTCGGAGTTGCTTGTGACGGGTTCTTGTGACACAAATAGCCCAGTGTGGTCAAACATTGAGTCTTCGAGTCGGGGGAAACCTCACCGCGAGACAGAAAAAACCCTCCTGTATTAATAGAGCGCTGTTGCATCATACCGCTTTAAATGAGTATTTGCCTGCAGCTGATGCTACTTTAGCTCTCAGTCCCGCTCATGTTTCAGATAGTGTCTCTGTGTTTCACCATGGCATTTTTTAGGGCAGTGTCTTCAGTGTTTGGTGTTTTACAGACATGGACTTGTGGTGCATCAAATCATTGATTTGCTCAAACACAGTTTGGCTTCTGTTTGCTGCCATCAGCGCTCCTGCCAATCAAGATGTATTGGTCTTAACCTCTTAACTGTAACCGTCCCGCTGGCGGGACACCTGGCACTCTTTTTTTGATCCTCTTTTTTTCGTATTATATATTTGAGTAATTATCATAAATTAGGTATCATTCGAAAGCTTGCAAACTCAAAATTCATCCTGTGGAAACCGTTTTGAAATTTGACGTTGCGTTACCTTGGAAATGGTACTTTAAATGCTTCTAGCTGGCTCCTCCCCCTAGTGGGCGGTGTCATGTTTCATATTACAACATGTATTTGAACTACTTTATAATAGGGATGCACCGAATATTCGGCCACCGAAAGACTTTTATCACCAGGGAAAATGTTGTGATGACGCAAACAGAAACCGCGACCTGCGTGTGCTTGTCTGAAGCAACATGTTTGCGGTGTGGACGTATTTCAGTATATCTGAGAAACACCCACATCTGCTCCATGTACGAGCACTGACAAATTCCATTAAAATGCACCTATGGAGAGCAGATGGAACGGCATTTCTTGATACTGTTCATTACAGCTGTTCAGTGCAACAGCTCATGTTCTCGATGAGAAGAGGAACAGACTTCACTGTGAAACCCAACGGTTTCCGATTGCAATCTTTAACAGTGGGCATGTTTTAAGCGCGGAACACACTTCAATCCGAGTTCCCACACCAACATCGATCAACATGGATCACGAAATTCAAACGATAAATGCCGTTTTGACGCTCTTTAATGTGAAATCACTGATCACATCACAGTTCAAGCGGCGTGAAGGCGATCATCTGTGAGCGCGATCGATCATCTCTTCCTTAAGAATAAACATGAATGAACATCTGAAGGTATGTTGAGGATACATTACAACTTACTGTCACGTATCATATGTGGTGTAATCGCTCAATCAGTGTTTCAACGGCGGAAAGACGTCAATATAAATGCTGTAAACTAAACAATGTCATGTAACGTTCAGTCATTCAGTGTCCACAGAATTTTATTCACTAGAGAAATCAACTCTTTCACTAAATAAATGCACTATATTAGCCGTTATATTCATTATATTCTACTTAAGCTGTTAATGATATCTTGATTATTTAATGGTTAAATAAACCTGTCATGAAAATGACACTGTGTATAGATTATTATATTTCAACAACGAATTGGATAAAAAAAACTATTTTATAATTAGATTTAGAAGTTATTGCTAAAACTGCCTTATGTGAAGTTTACATGTTTGCACACAATGTGTTATTTGAGTGTTGATTATTAGACCTAAAAATAAACAGCAACAGAATTTAGGCTAATAGTTTGGGCTCTGTTGTTAACCTTTAATATTAATGTGCAAGTAAGGGCTCCCTATATAATTTACAGCAATATCTTCAATAAACTTTTAGTTATAATTTAATTCATTTAAGGACAGAGACTTTTTTTTCAGTAAACCAATAAAAATAAATAAAAAGGCATTTTGTAAAATTACCGAACCCGTACTGAACCGTCAGTTTTGTGTACCATTACACCCCTATTCTACAGTTAACATATGGGCTATGGCAGTCTTTGCTTTGATACACTATTATGTTGAAGGCCTACAGAGAAAATTGTTGTATCTTTAAGCAGTTGCACTTGTTCTGAATGCACTTTCTTGTAGTCCTACAGAGAAAAATTTAAAATGCACTAGACCTAAATGCACTTTGTTTTTATGAGAGAACATTTAATTTTAAAACTTTCTGTAGGCCGGTACATTATATTTAATGTACAAATGAGTGGGGTCAAGTTAAACATTTTGAATTTTATAGAATAGTTTATTTTATACTGAATTTTATTTTATACTGTGCATTGTTGCAATTTGCTAAATACATATTGACATAATTTGTAATTGATTTATTCTTTGAAACTTTAATATTAATTCATGCAATTGCAATGCCTTGATTTTAGTAAAGTTAGTACACAGTAATAGCCATAAATGCAATGGTACTAATAATTGGTTTCGGTTTTCGGTTTTCGGCCTTGGGTTCCTCTTTTTTGGTTTTCGGTTTCGGCCAAGAATTTTTTTATTTTGGTGCATCCCTACTTTATAATCAAAATCTTTTCTAATCTTGACAAAACGCATATCGTCGGAAAGGTCTGAGTCTCAAGGTTCCATATTTGGTGACATTTTGTGATGGAAGTGAGAAATTTACAGGAAAATGCATCAAAAAACAATCAATGGAATTTGAATGACACCCGGTGGCTGTTTTTGGTACAGCGCCCTAAACAAAATCTCATGGGGACTTACATTTTTGTGATATCAACTTCAAATTTGGAACACAACTTGGTTAGACATATGGCTTTGATTTTATAGTAAATTTAGATTAAAACATTTTTGTAAAATATATATTTTATATAAAAAATATTTAGTACAGTATTTTTTATTTACAGTAAATTTAAACTTCCATAACATTTTCATACTTTCATATTTTGAATTGCTTTTTGCACTTCAGGACTAATCTGCAGAGCGTCTGCTTTAAAACAACACTAAACTTAGGTCTATATTCCAAAGCATTCTTGAATTACAGCCCTTTAAGTTTGGATAGTGCATTTTCATGTGTATTCTCAAAGGGGGGGGGGGGGGGGGGCGTGCTAAACTCTCACCTGAACTCACCTACACTCTTCTCTTCCATTGGTCGGGAGGCACTGTAACTAGTGTTATATTACAAAAACGTTTTTTTGTTGTCAGATTTTATTGTTTAGGTTGTTATTGGAGATTTCAGGTCGTCGAGTGAAGGACTGGAGTGTAGAACATGTTAATCTGTCAGTCCTGAATGCGGGCGGTATGTGATAAGACACGTGGGGAACCCATTCATCCGTCATCAGCTCCGTTAAACAGCCCTTGAGGCAGGAATTACTGCAGAGAAAAGGCCACCGCAGAAACAGGTTCATTTAGGAGCTCGTACATTTCACAAACACTTACAAAGAAATGGAAGAAAAGGCATTGAATTAAATGTGACATTTTGTAGTGGACTAATAAAATTGTTTTTTTTTACTTTATTCAAATTTTTTTTGACTTTATTTCTCAAAATCCTAAGTTTATAATTTGCATTTCTCACTTCCTTTCTCACAATTCTGTTTAATTCTGACTTTATTCGAATTCTGAGTTTATGACTCAATTCTGACTTTTTTAGAATTCTATGTTTATGACTCACAATTCTGACTTTTTTAGAATTCTGAGTTTGACTCGCAATTCTCACTTTTTTAGAATTCTACGTTTATGACTCAAAATTCTGACTTTTTTTAGAATTTTTAGTTTATGACTCGCAATTCTGACTTTTTTAGAATTTTGAGTTTGACTCGCAATTCTCACTTTTTTAGAATTTTTAGTTTATGACTCGCAATTCTGACTTTATTCGAATTTTTAGTTTATGACTCGCAATTCTGACTTTTTTAGAATTCTGTGTTTATGACTCAATTCTGACTTTTTTAGAATGCTATGTTTATGACTCACAATTCTGACTTTTTTAGAATTCTGAGTTTGATTTGCAATTCTCACTTTTTTAGAATTCTACGTTTATGACTCACAATTCGGACTTTTTTTGAATTTTTAGTTTATGACTCGCAATTCTGACTTTATTCGAATTCTGTGTTTATGACTCAATTCTGACTATTTTAGAATTCTATGTTTATGACTCACAATTCTGACTTTTTTAGAATTCTACGTTTATGACTTACAATTCTGACTTTTTAGAATTATACGTTTATGACTCACAATTCTGACTTTTTAGAATTATACGTTTATGACTCACAATTCTGACTTTTTTAGAATTCTACGTTTATGACTCACAATTCTGGCTTTTTTAGAATTCTACGTTTATGACTCACAATTCTGACTTTTTTAGAATTATACGTTTATGACTCACAATTCTGACTTTTTAGAATTATACGTTTATGACTCACAATTCTGATTTTTTTAGAATTCTACGTTTATGACTCACAATTCTGACTTTTTTAGAATTCTGTGTTTATGACTCAATTCTGACTTTTTTAGAATGCTATGTTTATGACTCACAATTCTGACTTTTTTAGAATTCTGAGTTTGACTCGCAATTCTCACTTTTTTAGAATTCTACTTTTATGACTCACAATTCTGACTTTTTTAGAATTTTTAGTTTATGACTCGCAATTCTGACTTTATTCGAATTCTGAGTTTGACTCGCAATTCTCACTTTTTTAGAATTCTATGTTTATGACTCACAATTCTGGCTTTTTTAGAATTCTACGTTTATGACTCACAATTCTGACTTTTTTAGAATTATACGTTTATGACTCACAATTCTGACTTTTTAGAATATATACGTTTATGACTCACAATTCTGACTTTTTAGAATTCTACGTTTATGACTCACAATTCTGACTTTTTTAGAATTATACGTTTATGACTCACAATTCTGACTTTTTAGAATTATACGTTTATGACTCACAATTCTGACTTTTTTAGAATTCTACGTTTATGACTCACAATTCTGACTTTTTTAGAATTCTACGTTCATGACTCACAATACTGCAGAAAAAAGGCCACCGCAGAAACGGGTTCATTTAGGAGCTCGTAAATTTCACAAACACTTACAAAGAAACGGAAGAAAAGGCATTGAATTAAACGTACCATTTTGTAGTGGACTAATAAAAATTTATTCAAATTTTTTTTGACTTTATTTCTCAAATTCCTAAGTTTATAATTTGCATTTCTCACTTCCTTTCTTACAATTCTTTTTAATTGCTCCTAAATGACTCACAATTCTGACTTTTTTAGAATTTTACGTTTATGACTCACAATTCTGACTTTTTTAGAATTCTACGTTTATGACTCACAATTCTGACTTTTTTAGAATTGTACGTTTATGACTCACAATTCTGACTTTATTAGAATTCTACGTTTATTACTCACAATTCTGACTTTTTTTAGATTTCTGAGTTTGCCTCACAATTCTGACTTTTTTAGAAATATGTTTATGACTCACAATTCTGACTTTATTAGAATTATACGTTTATGACTCAAAATTCTGACTTTTTTAGAATTCTACGTTTACGACTCACAATTCTGACTTTTTTAGAATTCTATGTTTATGACTCACAATTCTGACTTTTGACTTTATTCGAATTCTGTGTTTATGACTCAATTCTAACTTTTTTAGAATTCTATGTTTATGACTCACAATTCTGACTTTTTTAGAATTCTACGTTTATGACTCACAATTCTGACTTTTTTAGAAATATATTTATGACTCACAATTCTGACTTTATTAGAATTCCACGTTTATGACTCACAATTCTGGCTTTTTTAGTATTCTATGTTTATGACTCACAATTCTGACTTTTGACTTTATTCGAATTCTGTTTTATTACTCAATTCTGACTTTTTTTTAATTCTATTGTGACGAGGCGGGAGACTCAGTGGGATCCATCAGTAGCTTTATTAAGAAGTAACCGTAATAATACAGGCAAGGGTCAAACACCAGCAACGACAGTATCAAGGGCAAGGCAGATCGTGAACAGGAACAGGCAATGGGTCAGGACAGGCAGCAGACAAGGCAGAGTAATCCAAGAAACAGGCAAGAGTTCAGGGCAGGCAGAAAACACTCACAATAGTCGAAAACAGTCCAAGGTCCAGAACACGATAGTAACAATAAACAGGGAGAATGCTCAGAGATGTCAGCCATGGACTTCGCGATGAGCGTTTGTGAGCACTGGCCTAAATAGTCCGGGTAATGGGAAACAGGTGTGTGTGTGTGTGATGAGCTCGAGTGAAGGCTGATGGGAAGTGTAGTCAAGCAAGATCAGTATTCAGGTGAGGGAGCCCTCTGATGGCGATCGGAGGGAGCCACAGGGGCCGAGTTTGTGACAGAGCCCCCTCCCTGCGAGCGGCTCCTGAAGCAAGGAGGCGGGCGACGCCAGGGTCTTCCACGAGGCCGAGGGGCAGGTTTCTCCGGGTGGTTCCTATGGAACTCGTTGATGAGCGAGGGATCCAGTATGTCATCTGCATTGACCCAGGAACGTTCTTCCGGACCATACCCTTCCCAGTCGACGAGGTATTGTAGGAATCTGCCCCGGCGTCTGGAATCCACAAGTTTGTGTACCTGGTAAGCCTCCTCGCCCTCCATGATTAAGGGAGGAGGTATCTGGTCAGGGGCCCCATCTAGGTTCTCCACTCCTCTCGGACCACCTGCGGGCTTGAGCAAAGAGACATGGAAAGTGGGTGAGATACGGTATTCCTGGGGTAACGCTAATCGATAAGAAACTGGGGTTATCTGCCTAATGATTCCGAATGGACCCATGTACCTTGG
This sequence comes from Gobio occitaniae, assembly GCA_033150135.1. Lineage (NCBI taxonomy): Eukaryota > Metazoa > Chordata > Actinopteri > Cypriniformes > Gobionidae > Gobio > Gobio occitaniae. The sequence goes on along the minus strand of JARQWZ010004835.1, from coordinate 20,383 downwards.
ACTGAGCTTTTTACAGGGCAATCGGAGACGAAGGTCCCGGGTTGATAACCAGACCCATTGGCCCGGATGGTAATCCGGATGTGGGCGACGATGACGGTCAGCCTGTTCCTTCTGGCGCCTTACTGCCCTCTGGAGGTGAACATGGGCCCTGTTCCAGACTGCCTCACTCCGCTGGAGCCAATGATCCACAGCTGGAAGATCCGTGGGTTCTCCTGACCATGGAAACAGCGGGGGCTGGTACCCGAGTATGCATTGGAAAGGTGTGAGCCCCGTTGATGGTTTTTGGAGTGAGTTTTGCGCGTACTCTGCCCAGAACAGATACCGGCTCCAGTCAGTCTGATTGTGGTGACAATAGGAACGAAGATAGCGGGTTAGCTCCTGGTTGAGGCGCTCGACCTGACCATTGGCCTGAGGGTGATAACCAGAAGTCAGACTGATATTAACATTGAGTCTTTGAAAGAAGGATGACCAAAGTCGTGACGTGAATTGGGGACCACGATCGGAGACAATCTCTTCGGGAAGTCCGTAGAACCGGAATACATAATTGCAGAGCTGCTCAGCGGTCTCCAGGGCGGTGGGTATTTTAGGCAAGGGAATGAAGCGGCAAGCCTTGGAGAAGCAATCCACGACCGTGAGAATCGTGGTCTGGCCCTGCGACTTGGGGAGATCAGTGACAAAGTCTATGGCGATATGAGACCAGGGGCGTTGAGGGATGGGTAGTGGATTCAATAGACCTGCAGGAACTTGACGTGATGACTTGGATGTCTGGCAAACGGCACAGTTACGGATGAAGGCGACGACCTCGGACCGTAATGAAGACCACCAAAAGCGGTTACTGATGAGGTGAATGGTAGCTGCAATGCCAGGATGACCTGAACTGGGTGCTGTGTGGATGTGTTGAATAACCCTCGAGCGAAGAGATGTGGGAACATAGGTGCGATCGTTGGGACAGTCTGGGGGAGACGGCTCGGCCTGTTGGGCGTCGGTAATCTCTGTCATAATGTCCCATTGAACTGGAGCGAGTATGATGGTGGGAGACAGTATGGGTTCGTGAGTGGGCGGAGCCAACGAAGATTCAAACTGACAGGACAAGGCATCGGCTTTAGTGTTCTTGGACCCGGGTCTGTAGGTAACGGTGAATTGGAATCTGGTGAAAAACAGGGCCCATCTGGCCTGTCGGGGGTTGAGACGTTTGGCAGAGCGAAGGTACTCAAGATTCCGGTGGTCAGTTAGGATTACAAATGGGTGTCTGCTTCCCTCCAACCAGTGTCGCCACTGCTCCAAGGCAGCCTTCATGGCCAGTAGTTCACGATCTCCCACATCATAGTTCTGTTCGGTGGGTGTGAGCTTGCGTGAATAGTAAGCACAGGGAAACAGCTTGGGTGGATTGCCGTGGCGTTGGGAGAGAATAGCCCCAATACCTGTGCTGGAACCGTCCACCTCGACCAGAAATTGTTGTTCGGGGTCTGGATGATGCAGTATGGGAGCCGTTTTGAACATCTCCTTCAGCTTACAAAAGGCGTCCTGGGATGTGGCTGACCAGACCAATTTGGGGTTCCCCCTCCTGAGCATAGAGGTAAGAGGTGATGCAGTTATGCTAAAGTTTCTGATGAAACGTCTATAGAAATTCGCGAAGCCTAAGAAGCGTTGCAGCTCTTTTAGAGTGGTGGGTAATGTCCAGTTTAGTACTGCTTGGACCTTACTGTCGTCCATAGCGACCCCCTCAGAACTGATTATATACCCCAGGAAGGATATGACGGTCTGATGAAACTCACACTTTTCAATCTTGGCGTAGAGCTGGTTATCAATGAGTCTTTGGAGGACTGAGCGGACATGACGGACGTGATCGGGGTAGGTGTCTGAATAAATGAGAATGTCATCAATGTATACGATGACCCACCTATTGAGCATATCCCGGAAGACGTCGTTGATGAAAGCCTGGAAGACGAAAGGACTATTGACCAGTCCGAACGGCATGACCCGGTATTCATAGTGCCCCGTGGTGGTAGAGAAAGCGGTCTTCCATTCGTCTCCCTCTCGAATGCGGATCAGGTTGTAAGCACTTCGAAGGTCTAGCTTGGTGAAATATTTGGCTGTGCGAAGTTGTTCTAAGGCAGCAGGAACCAATGGTAGTGGGTAGCGAAACTTCACCGTGATTTCGTTGAGGGCGCGGTAGTCAATGCAGGGCCTTAGACCTCCATCTTTTTTCTTTACAAAGAAGAAACCAGCAGATGCGGGAGACGTGGAGGGCTGAATGAATCCTTTGGCCAGTTCCTCTTCTATGTAATTTCTCATAGCTTCAGACTCAGGCTGTGACAAGGGGAAAATTCGGCCCCTAGGGGGCGTACTACCTGGAATGAGGTCAATGGCACAGTCACCGGAGCGATGTGGAGGAAGCTGAGCTGCCCTGGACCTACTGAAAGCTTCAGCGAGATCATGATATTCGACTGGCAGTTGGCTGGTAGTAGGTATGTGGTTGGATGAGCTTGACGGGCCGGGGGTCTGGAGACAGTTACGATGACAATGGTCGGACCAGTGAGTGATCTGGTTGTCTGCCCAAGAAATTTGGGGGTTATGGAGCCGTAGCCAGGGTAATCCGAGAATAATGGGGTTCTGAGGTGATCTGATAATGAAGAAGCGAATGATTTCAGTGTGCAGAGCTCCAATTTGAAGAGATACATCACCCGTGGTGTAGTGAACCTGTCCAGTCCCCAGAGGGCGTCCGTCTAGCGCTGCCACTGACAAAACAGAATCACAAGGAATTAGCGTGATGTTCAGAGTCTTAGCAAAATCACCATCCATGAAGTTACCGGCTGCCCCAGAGTCTATCATGGCTTGAACATTCACAGGCTTATCCTTTACTGCAAGTCTGGCTGGAATTGCAATATTGAGAGAAGTAGATGGAGAACTCACCGCAGCGCCGTCTCTGCTTGTGGGTCGTGTGGGGCACGAAGCTCTCCGATGGCCGGGTTGGCCACAATAAAGGCACAGATGGTGCTGAATACGTCTGCCCCTCTCCTCGGCAGACAGGTGAGTGATGCCAACTTGCATGGGTTCGGGATCGGTCAGAGGTGGACTGGGAACAGAAGATAACGGGGTGTTTCTCGGGTACCGTCGTGAGCGAATTAAATTGTCGAGGTGGATTGCCAGATCAATGAAACCATTCAGAGTTATCCCCTCATCACGACAGGCAAGTTCAGATTGAAGGTCCACGTTCAAACCCTTGCGAAACAGCAATTTAAGCGTGTCCTCCACCCATGTCGTTTGCGCGGCCAGAGTGCGAAACGTGAGCGCGTATTCCGCCGCCGTTTGTCTCCCCTGGCGGAGCGCCAACAGCAATTCACCAGCCTCCTTACCTCCTTCGGCGTGTTGGAAAATCTTGCGGAAACGCTGCAAGAACTGATTTAGTGAAGCAAAGGTGGTCTGACCGTTATTCCATACCGTTGTCGCCCACTCTAGTGCCTTTCCTGTCAGCAGGGAGCATATAAAAGCGATACGACTCTCATCCGTGGTGTACAGGGCAGGTTGCTGCGATAAAAATAGAGGACATTGCAAAAGAAACCCCTTGCATCTTGCCGGTGAGCCATCGTATTTCTCTGGGAAGGCTAGACGCGGGTTTGTTGCGGGTGGTGAGGAAATTGGCGGACTTACATCAGTGTTGGTGAGTCGCATGCTCTGTAGCGTTTCCACTAATTCCTCGGTTAAGGCGGTGAGACGGGCCAGTTGATGTTGGTGGGTGGCTAGTACACTGGCTTGGGCGGAGACCTCCGTTGACAGCTGATAGATGGCTGCTGGATCTTGGTCTGTCGAAGTCTTCTGTGACGAGGCGGGAGACTCAGTGGGATCCATCAGCAGCTTTATTAAGAAGGAACCGTAATAATACAGGCAATAGTCAAACACCAGCAACGACAGTATCAAGGGCAAGGTAGATCGTGAACAGGAACAGGCAATGGGTCAGGACAGGCAGCAGACAAGGCAGAGTAATCCAAGAAACAGGCAAGAGTTCAGGGCAGGCAGAAAACACTCACAATAGTCGAAAACAGTCCAAGGTCCAGAACACGATAGTAACAATAAACAGGGAGAATGCTCAGAGATGTCAGCCGTGGCAAAACAAGACTTCGCGATGAGCGTTTGTGAGCACTGGCCTAAATAGTCCGGGTAATGGGAAACAGGTGTGTGTGTGTGATGAGCTCGAGTGAAGGCTGATGGGAATTGTAGCAAGATCAGTATTCAGGTGAGGGAGCCCTCTGGTGGCGATCGGAGGGAGCCACAGGGGCCGAGTTTGTGACATCTATGTTTATGACTCACAATTCTGACTTGACTTTATTCGAATTCTGTGTTTATGACTCAATTCTGACTTTTTTAGAATTCTACGTTTATGACTCACAATTCTGACTTTTTTTAATTCTACGTTTATGACTCACAATTCTGAATTGTTTTTGAATTCTTCATTTATGACTCACAATTCTGACTTTATTAGAATTCTACGTTTATGACTCACAATTCTGACTTTTTTTTAATTCTACGTTTGTGACTCACAATTCTGAATTTTTTTGAATTCTTCGTTTATGACTCACAATTCTGACTTAATTAGAATTCTACGTTTATGACTCACAATTCTGACTTTATTAGAATTCTACGTTTATGACTCACAATTCTGACTTTTTTTTAATTCTACGTTTATGACTCACAATTCTGAATTTTTTTGAATTCTTCGTTTATGACTCACAATTCTGACTTAATTAGAATTCTACGTTTATGACTCACAATTCTGAATTTTTTTTAGAATTCTTCGTTTAAGACTCACAATTCTGACTTTATTAGAATTCTACGTTTATGACTCACAATTCTGACTTTATTAGAATTCTACGTTTATGACTCACAATTCTGACTTTATTAGAATTCTACGTTTATGACTCACAATTCTGACTTTTTTAGAATTCTACGTTTATGACTCACAATTCTGACTTTTTTTAATTCTACGTTTATGACTCACAATTCTGAATTGTTTTTGAATTCTTCATTTATGACTCACAATTCTGACTTTATTAGAATTCTACGTTTATGACTCACAATTCTGACTTTTTTTTAATTCTACGTTTATGACTCACAATTCTGAATTTTTTTGAATTCTTCGTTTATGACTCACAATTCTGACTTAATTAGAATTCTACTTTTATGACTCACAATTCTGACTTTATTAGAATTCTACGTTTATGACTCACAATTCTGAATTTTTTTTAGAATTCTTCGTTTAAGACTCACAATTCTGACTTTATTAGAATTCTACGTTTATGACTCACAATTCTGACTTTATTAGAATTCTACGTTTATGACTCACAATTCTGACTTTATTAGAATTCTACGTTTATGACTCACAATTCTGACTTTTTTTGAATTCTACGTTTATGACTCACAATTCTGACTTTTTTAGAATTCCACGTTTATGACTCACAATTCTGACTTTTTTTAATTCTACGTTTATGACTCGCAATTCTGACTTTTGTAGAATTCTACATTTATGACTCGCAATTCTGACTATTTTTGAATTCTGAGTTCATGAATTCTTTTTTATTCCATTGCAGCAACAAGCTTCCATATAAATAGTATTTTCAAGTAAAACAAACCCCAAAAATCTTTGTTTTATTTACAACTTTTTCATTCCTTTTTTACAGTGTATAAAGCATGTTGTCTTATTTTATCTCGCGTCATGCATTTCTCTTCTGCTTCTTCCATCTTTAGGCTCATAATTACCTAGAATGAAGCTAAATCCTTTGGGATTTGACCTCTGAATGCATGTCTTTGATCAGGTTAGTGGAAACTGCTTGTGTCTCATTGGATGTGACCTCTGAACCCTGAGAGTCATGCATTATAATTTTCATTCGCGCTCTTTCTCCAAGCATTTCTATAGTTTGTAATATCTACAAAAGATTGCATGAATAATTCTGTCTTGTTTTGAAGAGTGGTCGCTCTGGTGATGTGCATAAAGCTGATGAGGTGGGACAGGAGATGTTAACGGATGCTGAAACCCCCTGCCACGATGGCTGCGGATCTTCTTGATTATCAATGAACATGAGCGGTCAGGCCGTGCTGCGACTGACCTGTTTATGAGGGAAGAAGAGCGAGGACGGTACATCGCACACACACACACACACACACACACACACACACGCAGTCAGAGAGAGAACATTTGAAGATAACTGTGTTCTGCAGGACATCACGGCACACATAAAAACACTACATGTAAACACAATTAGCATCAATGACATTACATACATGCACGCAAGTCAAAACAGCTGGAGAAGATGAGAGTGCTCCACTCATTTGTCGTCTGTTTTTAGGACATAGTTGACGTTTAAACATATAATTGTCCTTTATTGAACCGCTTCCTTAAAGTCAAGTCAGGTTTTGTACTGTAATCCCCAACTTTCTTAGTGCACTTTATGGAACCGGCCTCAGGGTTAGTTTCGGAAACATTAAAATCAACACGAAATGGCTTTTGCAGATCCCGTAATGCGACATGTTTCCAAGTGTAATTCTTACATATTTTAATTGAATAATTCTTACATATTTTAATTGATAATTGAATAATTCTTATCATTTTAATTGATAATTGAATAATTCTTACATATTTTAATTGAATAATGACTAATTGAATAATCCTTACATATTTAAATTGATAATTGAATAATTCTTAATTATTTTATTTGAATTGAATAATCCTTAAATATTTTAATTGATAATTGAATAATCCTTACATATTTTAATTGAATAATGGATAATTGAACAATCCTTACATATTTTAATTGATAATTGAATAATCCTTAAATATTTTAATTGATAATTGAATAATCCTTACATATTTTAATTGATAAATGAATAATCCTTACATATTTTAATTGAATAATGACTAATTGAATAATCCTTACATATTTGAATTGATAATTTAATAATTCTTACATATTTTAATTGATAAATGAATAATCCTTACATATTTGAATTGATAATTTAATAATTCTTACATATTTTAATTGATAATTTAATAATTCTTACATATTTTAATTGATAATTTAATAATTCTTACATATTTTAATTGAATAATTTAATAATTCTTACATATTTTAATTGAATAATTGAATAATTCTTACATATTTTAATTGGATAATTGAATAATTCTTACATATTTTAATTGATAATTGAATAAATCTTACATAATTGATAATTGAATAATTCTTTCATATTTTAATTGAAAATTGAATAATTCTTACATATTTTAATTGAATAATGAATAATCATTACATATTTTAATTGATAATTGAACAATTCTTACATTTTTTTAATTGATAAATAAATAATTGTTACATATTTTAATTGAATAATACTTTCATATTTTAATTGATAATTGAATAATTCTTACATGTTTTAATTGAATAATGAATAATCATTACATATTTTAATTGATAATTGAATAATTCTTACATATTTTAATTGATAATTTAATAATTATTACATATTTTAATTGAATAATTGAATAATTCTTACATATTTTAATTGAATAATTGAATAATTCTTACATATTTTAATTGGATAATTGAATAATTCTTACATATTTTAATTGATAATTGAATAAATCTTACATAATTGATAATTGAATAATTCTTTCATATTTTAATTGAAAATTGAATAATTCTTACATATTTTAATTGAATAATGAATAATCATTACATATTTTAATTGATAATTGAATAATTCTTACATTTTTTTAATTGATAAATAAATAATTATTAAATATTTTTATTGATAATTGAAAATATTTTAATTTAATAATTGAATAATCATTACATATTTAATGGATAATTGAATAATCCTTACACATTTTAATTGATAGTTTGAATAATTTAATAATCCTTACATATTTTAATTAAATCATTGAATAATCATTACATATTTTAATTAAATCATTGAATAATCATTACATATTTTAATTGAATTGAATAATTCTTACATATTTTAATTGAATAATGAATAATCATTACATATTTAAATTGAATAATGAATAATCATTACAGATTTTAATTGATAATTGAATAATTCTTACATATTTTAATAATTTAATTATCAATACATATTTTAATTGATCATTCAACATATTTTAATTTAATAATTGAATAATCATTACATATTTTAATGGATAATTGAATAATTAATTTGCAGATCCCGTAATGTGACATGTTTCCAAGTGAAACTGAATATTTGATGATAGAGTCAATTTTGACAACAAGCATGTCAAGACAAGATGGCGGATGAAAACTGACACGTCTTATCGTTTGTTATCATATTTGTCCAGCGATTGCGTTCTTTTTTCCCCCTGTAGGCTAGAATAACACCATAAACCGTTCACAATGAGACCAGGAGGAAAGTAACCGGATACAATACAGTATCTCAAACAAATCACAGTCTTATAAAAACACTTCTTAAACATTTCCCAGCCAGAGAACCAAACCACGACATCTGATCGGACACATCCCAGCACGCGTGCGGTTTCCTCCGCAGATCGGGTTTGTTTTTCTTCTAATTTAACTAAATTTTCATATACTCTCAACTGGAAGTCATGGATAAATAAATGAACTCGTACTCTCCTGACATTCTCCTGCATCTGCACTTTACTGGAACGGGATTATTGATTAATTTATCCTGCATTGATCAATCATAATCAATATACCAGCCCAGCACCCCTGCTCATTCACACACACACCAGAATTCATTCAATTGGCTTTTTTTCCCTCCCAAGTTTTTGCTTATTTCTCTTCATTTGTTTAAAAATCATTTTAGTCCAAATAAACTTTGAATTCAAGGCATTTGGTGGATTTTCCCTAACACTAATTATGAATCATTACTGTTATAGATTTTGAATATTTTCTGGTCACTTTAATAGTTGTGTTTTTTATTACTTTACTAGATTTAGTTGTTTTAGTGCTTCAACTCAAAATTTGGGATAATTAGTCATATTATATATTTTTTAAACAGGTCTCCTCTGCTCACCCAATCCTGCATTTATTTGTTCAAAAATAAAGTAAAAAAAATTATAACAATTTAAAACAGCGGCTTTCAATGTGAATATATTTTAAAATGTGATCAAGTCATTTATGATGTTACAAAAGATAAAATAAAAGAATAAAATGTATCACAGTTTCCACAAAAATTAAATGAAAATGCGAAGGTAGCTGAAATAAAATGTGCTTTTTTATATTTCCTTTTATTTTAAGTAATGAAAATGAGTGTGAAAGTAGTAAAGTATCCTGTTTTTTATTGTTTTAGTTTTAGTTAACATAAAAAAATGACCTACTCCAGTCTTTCTGCGTCAAATACACATTAAATTCAACACGTTACTTGCTGATTCATCATCTATAAAACATAAAAACAATTCCCCTTTTTTTCAAGATTTACGCATTTCAATTAATAGTAAAATTCCATCAAATTGAATTGAATAATTCTTACATATTTAAATTGAATAATTCTTACATATTTTAATCGATAATTGAATAATTCTTACATATTTTAATTGAATAAGTCAATAATCCTTACATAATTTAATTGAATAATCCTGACATATTTTAATTGATAGTTTGAAAAATTTAATAATCCTTACATATTTGAATTGATAATTTGAGTAATTGAATAATCCTTACATATTTTAATTGAAATTTGAATAATTGAATAATATTTACATATTTTAAGTGAAATTTAAATAATTGAATAATCCTTACATATTTTAATTGATAATTTGAATAATTGAATAATCCTTACATATTTTAATTGATAATTGATTAATCCTTACATATTTTAATTGATAATTTAATAATTTAATAATCCTTACATATTTTAATTGTTAATTTGAATAATTGAATAATCCTTACATATTTTAATTGATAATTGAATAATCCTTACATATTTTAATTGATAAATGAATAATTGAATAATCCTTACATATTTTAATTGAATAATTGAATAATCCTTACATATTTTAGTCGATAATTGAATAATCCTTACATATTTTAATTGTTAATTTGAATAATTGAATGATCCTTACATATTTTAATTGATAATTGAATAATCCTTACATATTTTAATTGATAAATGAATAATTGAATAATCCTTACATATTTTAATTGAATAATTGAATAATCCTTACATATTTTAATCGATAATTGAATAATCCTTACATATTTTAATTGATAATTTAATAATTGAGTAATCCTTACATATTTTAATTGTTAATTTGAATAATTGAATAATCCTTACATATTTTAATTGTTAATTTTAATAATTGAATAATCCATACATATTTTAATTGAATAATTCTTACATATTTTAATTGATAAT
>JARQWZ010004835.1:0-5000 GCA_033150135.1 Gobio occitaniae | reverse complement strand
GTTCTGCTGAGCGTTTGAGGATCTCGTTCTGCTGCGCGTTTGAGGATCTCGTTCTGTTGAGCGTTTGAGGATCTCGTTCTGCTGAGCGTTTGCGGATCTCGTTCTGCTGAGCGTTTGAGGATCTCGTTCTGCTGCGCGTTTGAGGATCTCGTTCTGTTGAGCGTTTGAGGATCTCGTTCTGCTGCGCGTTTGAGGATCTCGTTCTGTTGAGCGTTTCAGGATCTCGTTCTGCTGCGCGTTTGAGGATCTCGTTCTGTTGAGCGTTTGAGGATCTCGTTCTGCTGAGCGTTTGAGGATCTCGTTCTGCTGCGCGTTTGAGGATCTCGTTCTGCTGCGCGTTTGAGGATCTCGTTCTGTTGAGCGTTTGAGGATCTCGTTCTGCTGCGCGTTTGAGGATCTCGTTCTGTTGAGCGTTTCAGGATCTCGTTCTGCTGCGCGTTTGAGGATCTCGTTCTGTTGAGCGTTTGAGGATCTCGTTCTGCTGCGCGTTTGAGGATCTCGTTCTGTTGAGCGTTTGAGGATCTCGTTCTGCTGCGCGTTTGAGGATCTCGTTCTGTTGAGCGTTTGAGGATCTCGTTCTGCTGCGCGTTTGAGGATCTCGTTCTGTTGAGCGTTTGAGGATCTCGTTCTGCTGCGCGTTTGAGGATCTCGTTCTGTTGAGCGTTTGAGGATCTCGTTCTGCTGAGCGTTTGAGGATCTCGTTCTGCTGCGCGTTTGAGGATCTCGTTCTGCTGCGCGTTTGAGGATCTCGTTCTGCTGAGCGTTTGAGGATCTCGTTCTGCTGCGCGTTTGAGGATCTCGTTCTGCTGCGCGTTTGAGGATCTCGTTCTGCTGAGCGTTTGAGGATCTCGTTCTGCTGAGCGTTTGAGGATCTCGTTCTGCTGCGCGTTTGAGGATCTCGTTCTGTTGAGCGTTTGAGGATCTCATTCTGCTGCGCGTTTGAGGATCTCGTTCTGCTGAGCGTTTGAGGATCTCGTTCTGCTGCGCGTTTGAGGATCTCGTTCTGCTGAGCGTTTGAGGATCTCGTTCTGCTGCGCGTTTGAGGATCTCGTTCTGCTGCGCGTTTGAGGATCTCGTTCTGTTGAGCGTTTGAGGATCTCATTCTGCTGCGCGTTTGAGGATCTCGTTCTGTTGAGCGTTTGAGGATCTCGTTCTGCTGCGCGTTTGAGGATCTCGTTCTGTTGAGCGTTTGAGGATCTCGTTCTGCTGAGCGTTTGAGGATCTCGTTCTGCTGAGCGTTTGAGGATCTCGTTCTGCTGCGCGTTTGAGGATCTCGTTCTGTTGAGCGTTTGAGGATCTCGTTCTGCTGCGCGTTTGAGGATCTCGTTCTGCTGAGCGTTTGAGGATCTCGTTCTGTTGCGCGTTTGAGGATCTCGTTCTGCTGCGCGTTTGAGGATCTCGTTCTGTTGAGCGTTTGAGGATCTCGTTCTGCTGCGCGTTTGAGGATCTCGTTCTGCTGCGCGTTTGAGGATCTCGTTCTGCTGAGCGTTTGAGGATCTCGTTCTGCTGCGCGTTTGAGGATCTCGTTCTGCTGCGCGTTTGAGGATCTCGTTCTGTTGAGCGTTTGAGGATCTCGTTCTGCTGAGCGTTTGAGGATCTCGTTCTGCTGCGCGTTTGAGGATCTCGTTCTGTTGAGCGTTTGAGGATCTCGTTCTGCTGAGCGTTTGAGGATCTCGTTCTGCTGCGCGTTTGAGGATCTCGTTCTGCTGAGCGTTTGAGGATCTCGTTCTGTTGAGCGTTTGAGGATCTCGTTCTGCTGCGCGTTTGAGGATCTCGTTCTGTTGAGCGTTTGAGGATCTCGTTCTGCTGAGCGTTTGAGGATCTCGTTCTGCTGCGCGTTTGAGGATCTCGTTCTGCTGCGCGTTTGAGGATCTCGTTCTGTTGAGCGTTTGAGGATCTCGTTCTGTTGAGCGTTTGAGGATCTCGTTCTGCTGAGCGTTTGAGGATCTCGTTCTGCTGAGCCTTTGAGGATCTCGTTCTGCGGAGCGTTTGAGGATCTCGTTCTGCGGAGCGTTTGAGGATCTCGTTCTGCGGAGCGTTTGAGGATCTCGTTCTGCGGAGCGTTTGAGGATCTCGTTCTGCGGAGCGTTTGAGGATCTCGTTCTGTTGAGCGTTTGAGGATCTCGTTCTGCTGCGCGTTTGAGGATCTCGTTCTGCTGCGCGTTTGAGGATCTCGTTCTGCTGAGCGTTTGAGGATCTCGTTCTGCTGAGCGTTTGAGGATCTCGTTCTGCTGCGCGTTTGAGGATCTCGTTCTGCTGCGCGTTTGAGGATCTCGTTCTGCTGCGCGTTTGAGGATCTCGTTCTGTTGAGCGTTTGAGGATCTCGTTCTGTTGAGCGTTTGAGGATCTCGTTCTGCTGAGCGTTTGAGGATCTCGTTCTGCTGAGCGTTTGAGGATCTCGTTCTGCTGCGCGTTTGAGGATCTCGTTCTGCTGCGCGTTTGAGGATCTCGTTCTGTTGAGCGTTTGAGGATCTCGTTCTGCTGCGCGTTTGAGGATCTCGTTCTGCTGCGCGTTTGAGGATCTCGTTCTGCTGCGCGTTTGAGGATCTCGTTCTGCTGCGCGTTTGAGGATCTCGTTCTGCTGCGCGTTTGAGGATCTCGTTCTGTTGCGCGTTTGAGGATCTCGTTCTGCTGCGCGTTTGAGGATCTCGGTCTGCTGCGCGTTTGAGGATCTCGTTCTGCTGCGCGTTTGAGGATCTCGTTCTGCTGAGCGTTTGAGGATCTCGTTCTGTTGAGCGTTTGAGGATCTCGTTCTGCTGCGCGTTTGAGGATCTCGTTCTGCTGAGCGTTTGAGGATCTCGTTCTGCTGCGCGTTTGAGGATCACGTTCTGCTGCGCGTTTGAGGATCTCGTTCTGCTGCGCGTTTGAGGATCTCGTTCTGTTGAGCGTTTGAGGATCTCGTTCTGCTGCGCGTTTGCGGATCTCGTTCTGCTGCGCGTTTGAGGATCTCGTTCTGTTGAGCGTTTGAGGATCTCGTTCTGCTGCGCGTTTGAGGATCTCGTTCTGCTGCGCGTTTGAGGATCTCGTTCTGCTGAGCGTTTGAGGATCTCGTTCTGCTGCGCGTTTGAGGATCTCGTTCTGTTGCGCGTTTGAGGATCTCGTTCTGCTGCGCGTTTGAGGATCTCGTTCTGTTGCGCGTTTGAGGATCTCGTTCTGCTGCGCGTTTGCGGATCTCGTTCTGTTGAGTGTTTGAGGATCTCGTTCTGCTGCGCGTTTGCGGATCTCGTTCTGCTGCGCGTTTGCGGATCTCGTTCTGCTGCGCGTTTGAGGATCTCGTTCTGTTGAGCGTTTGAGGATCTCGTTCTGCTGCGCGTTTGAGGATCTCGTTCTGCTGCGCGTTTGAGGATCTTGTTCTGCTGAGCGTTTGAGGATCTCGTTCTGCTGCGCGTTTGAGGATCTCGTTCTGCTGCGCGTTTGAGGATCTCGTTCTGCTGAGCGTTTGAGGATCTCGTTCTGCTGAGCGTTTGAGGATCTCGTTCTCTTGCGCGTTTGCATGTAACAAGGAACCACGGGCTTTTCAGGGAAGGTGAAACGTACGATTTTTTAAAATGTTTTGGAGTAAAAGCGAAAATTTTTCCAAATTAAAATATTCTAATAAAATACTTGGTTATGGCGCACCACTGTAGAGCCCTGCGCGGGACTGTTCATCCCGCTCCCGCCCGCACCCGCCGAATTTCTGACCATTACCGCCCGCTCCCGCAACGTATGTGTTACACTCCCGCCCGCTCCCGCAATATGTATGTCCACTCCCGCCCGCACCCGCAAAACTCCGAGAATTTATTCCCGCACAATAATAGAGATGCATTGATTTTGTGTCTTCTCCCGTCCCGCAGGAGAAAAAAAAAACACGTATTTGTATTGATATTATTAAAGAGATTCATGGGGTTGTTTGTTTTGTTTCCCTGGCCTGCATGTAAAAAAAAAAAAAAGACAAATACATTCAAATATAATTTCGTTTTTTATCAAAAACTTTGCACATAAAAATAGACTGCTTTGCAAAACAGAAAACAGAGCTACTGAAAAAAGTGTACTCCACTCACCGTCTACTAAAGCCAATCAGATAAACAGCCATTTGCTCTGACCAATCATATCACGCTCTTGCTCTAACCAATCACGATTGGCTTTACAATCAGGGTGGTCTTGCCCTGAAATAACTCTGCTCATTCATCTGCATTGGCTCAGATAGCAAGTGTAACAGTGAAAGATGTTTATAATTTGTATTTCGTTAGACCATGTGTATCAAGCCAAGACGTATTATATTTTATGAGCTTTATATCTGTGTTATGGCAACAACATGTTCACTTTATTCAAGATAGAACAGAAAAGCCTCAATAAGTAGCTGACTAATGAATAACTGGGTTTGACCTCATGATAAACGTGTGAGTGTGTGTAATAGGTGAGATTACTGTTACACAAGAGCCAGCAGCGTTTCCCACTTCATCAGTCAAGCAGTTTTAATGACGGATGGGAGCAGCTCCGTGGATATAATGATCTATAGAGTAGAATAAATTGTATTTTAAATACTATACATTTTACCTGACAAAAATTGTGCAGAGTATATTGGAGACCATGTTGGTATTAACTAATATTTGCATATTTTAATTAGACGCATCATTCTGAGTCTGTTGATACTGGAAGTAGATTTTAGCAGATATATATATTTAAGAAGAAGAAGAAGAAAAAGAAGAAGTTTTATTTATTTAGTTCCTTTCCATAGCTCAAGGCTGCTTTACATAGTGTTAGACAGTACAATTGCACACATACACAATACAAGCACAGGTCTTATATAGCCACATTATTCAAAATACAAATTTAATAGAGATGTCTTTAGCTGGGTCTTGAAGGTGGACAGAGATGAGAGATTATGTAATGGCAGGAGAAGCGAATTCCATAATTTAGGAGCAGTGACACTAAATGACCTACAGTGGACAGCCGGAAACGAGGAGTGGACAAAAGACCAAGCTCAGATGATCTGAGGTGATTTATTTATATATATATAT